>PVJC01027928.1:0-22675 GCA_004026665.1 Murina feae
TTGCCACCCAACTCTGCGCCAGGTGTGTCCCCTCAGCGGTGTGGGCCCACCAGGCGTGTGCTATCGTGGGCCCTCTGGTGGGAAACGTCCAGGCCTGCACTAATGGCTCTCAGCCCCTCACTGAGGGCACAGGCCGGGCTGAGGGACCCCCATCCCCACCCCCCCAGTGCACAAATTTTTGTGCACCGGGCCCCTAGTATACTTATAAGTGGATATACCTTAAAAGGTACCTTTCCTATATACCACAAGTCTTCCCATAACAGTGGTATTACAATGTACAATCAGGAAAATATTTTCATACTAGGACGCCTGGTGCACAAATTCATGTACCAGTGGGGTCCCTCAGCCTGGCCGCGAGATCGGGCTGAAACTGGCTCTCTGACATCCCCCGAGGAGTCCCGGATTGCAAGAGAGCACAGGCCAGGCCGAGAGACCCCACTGGTGCACAATTGGGGCTGGGGTGGGACACGGGAGGTTGACCAGCCAGGGAGGAACCATGGGAGGGCTCCAGGGCATTTCCAGCCCATCTCACTCAGTCCCAATCAGCTGAACCCAGCAGCAAGCTAACCTACCGGTTGGAGCGTCTGCCCCCTGGTGGTCAGTACACAGCATAGTGAGTGATTGAGCAGCCTAAGCATACTATTAGCATATTACACTTTGGTTGAACAGACTAGACACTTAGCATAATAGGTTTTTATTATATAGGATGTTGAAAATATAGTTTAACATGTAATACACTGAAAATAATTTGGTAAATATTACATTAAGGATGAATATGAAAATGGGACAAAAATGTATGTTTAATTTTGAAATTTTACTAATTAAAGTTTTGTTATATTCTACCCAACACTGACTTCACTTTCTCTGAAACTAGCATATTGCATCTAACTTAATTTCAGGATTAATCCAATTACTTATCGATTGATAATTACTTATAGATTAATTATAGAACAAACACACATACATAATACACACACAACAATCTATATACATAAAAACTAAAAGGCCGTTCAACTGTTTTATCAGTCACTATGATGTGCACTGACCACCAGGGGGCAGATGCTTCAACCAGTAGGTTAGCTTGCTGCTGGGGTCCGCCCAATAGGACCTATGCGAGACAGGCCAGACACACCCTAGAGCCATCCCACAGTCCTTCCCCGGCTGTTAAAATATGTATTTCTTCTAATTAATTTCCATTCAAGGTGCACAAATCTGTGTACCGGGCCTCTAGTGTATATATATATAATTTCCCATTTCAAAAACAAAGTTTATGAAATACATAATGCAATCTATAATGCATTGTCCTGGCTGATAAATTTATTAGATTTTCTTTTTTTTATTACAATTTGAGGTGGGTTTTCATGGTTGATCAAATGCAGTGGCTTACTAACAAGTTTGCTGTAGCACTATTCAACACTTCTCTGTAGCAGTGATTCTCCACTAAGGCTTATTCTGCCATCTATGCTACATCTAGTAATTTTTGGTTGTCACACAGAGATGCGGTGCTACTGGTCTCTAGTATATACAGATCAGGGATGTAGCTACATACACTACAAAGCACAGGACAGCCCCACCACAAATAATTATCTAGCCTCAAAATGTCAGAAGTACCAAAATTGAGAAACCCTGCTCTATATAGCATTCTTAAAAGGAGCTATAGTTAGACCATTATACAAGAGATATTCTATATAAAAGACCTATTATTCTTCCTATTCAAGGCTGCTATATTGAAGAATGTAATAAAATTCTAAACATTTATAGCACAATACTTAAAATAATTTGAGCCAATGAAGTACCTCTGAGTTAGAAATCTTCAAGAGAGAAGAAAATTAAAGTTAGCACCAATCCTTATGTCCATACCTTGCTATTGATTTTGTATGAAGCTTAGTATCTAATAAAGTTCTTTAGGGAATAATAGCTCATGGGAACAACATGCACTGAATTTTTTTATATAGCAATAAAGATTTTTCACAGCTTTCACACTTGAAAATCATTATACTGGATATAAATCCACATATTACCCCTTGACTCACATTTTCTTTCCTTTAATATCTTAAATAACTTACTCTATTTTCCTTTGGCATAAAGCATTGCCGTTAAAAATTCTGATAACAATCTTTCCTTTCCTTTATAAGTCAGCTAGTCTTTTTGACTGATGCCCAAACAACTTTTCCCCCCAATTAAAGTAACTTGTATTACTAGCACTCTATCAGTTGTCATTTATCTACACCATGTGCACCCTTTCAATATGTAGTTTCAAATCTTTTTTTAAATTACAGTTTTTAATATCTGTTCATTTTCCTTGCTTTGTTTTTCTTCTGCATGGTTACTGGGACTTGAATTGTCCATCCATTGGATTGATTTTGTTTTTAATATTTGTTGCTCCCTTTTTTGTTGTTGTTATCCTCGCTGGAGGATATTTTTTCCACAGATTATTTTAATTGAACCTGTGACCCTTGAATCCCCAGGCCAATACTCTAACCACTGAGCAAACGGCTAGTGTTGTTGCTCCCTCTTCAATCGTTTATCTCACTTCATTTCTTCTTTAAAATTTATTTTTCTTTTTTCACCTTGTACCTTTTCACAGTTACCCATGATGTTTATTTACATTTTAATTTCTTCTAAGATTAGTGTTCATTTATGAAATTTTAAACATTTATGAAATCTCAAGTTCTATGGCCTAATTTGAGTTTTTCTAATTCTAATTTCTTTTTCATATATCACTGCATTTTCTTATTTCATTTCAAATTGTTCGGAAATTGATCTGTTTTGTGGGCACAAATTCCTGATTTGCATTCATTGTTTTTAAGAAGTTGTTTCTTTTTCCCTTTTTCCTTCATAATAAACTTTGTTTTTCTTCTTCTATTATTTTCTGTTATTCGTTTTTAAATGAAATTATTTTTCCTGAATTTTTAGACCTGGTACAGCAGAGCTTTTCTAACATTCCAAAGCTCATTATGATATATTTCTGTGGTCTTTGAAAAGCAACTTGTTTGCCCTAGCCGGTTTTCTCAGTGGACAGCGCATAGGCCTATGGACTAAAGGGTCCCAGGTTCCATTCCCAGTCCAGGCACATGCCAACGTTGAAGGATCGATCCCAGTAGGGGGTGGGCAGGAGGTAGCTGATCCATGATTCTCATCACTGACATTTCTTTCTCTCTCTTCCTCTCCCTTTCTCTCTGAAATCAATAAAAATATGTACATATATTTTTTAAAAGCAGCTTATTTTCTGAGATATCCTGGCTGAATCCTCCTCCCTCACTTTTATCAGAATCATCTCCTTTTTTTAAGTTAATTTATTTTTAATACTTTATTGTTTAAAGTATTACATATGGTATTACATATATCTCCTTTCCCCCCCTTGAACTCTTCCTGGCCACCCCAACACCCTGCACATGCCCTCACCCTCTCCTCCATAGTGTCTGTGTCCTTTGGTTATGCTTATATGCATGCATACAATTTCTTTGGTTGATCTCTTACCCCCCACCCCCTCCCCTGCCTTCCCTCTGAAGTTTGACAGTTTGTTCGATGCTTCTCTGTCTCTGGATCTATTTATGTTCATCAGTTTATGTTGTTTATTATATTCCACAAATGAATGAGATCATGTGATATTTATCTCTCTCTGAGTGGCTTATTTCATTTAACATAATGCTCTCCATGTCCATCCATGCTGTTACGAATGGTTAATAGTTCTTACTTTTTTACAGCAGTGTAGTATACCATTGTGTAGATGTACCACTGATTTTTAACCCATTCATTCATCTGCAGATAGTCACTTAGGCTGTTTCCAAATCTTAGGTATTGTAGATTGTGCTGTCATGAACATAGGGGCACATATGTCCCTTTTCATTGGTGTTTCTGATTTCTTGGGATATATTCCTAGAAGTGGGATCACTGGGTCAAATGGAAGATCCATTTTTAATTTTTGAGGAAATGCCATACTGTCTTCCACAGTGGCTGCACCAATCTGCATTCCCACCAGCAGTGCATGAGGGTTCCTTTTTCTCCACATTCTCGTCAGCACTTGTCCTTTGTCCTGAATCATCTCCTTTTACTTCTTATTGCCTCTGCACTGCTCATTTGGACATTATTCTAGTAATTTCTTGTCAGTGTGGGTTTGTTTTAGAAGGAAGCTTTGGCTGCAGTTTTGAGAGTTCATAATATATGATCCCACCCCTTAAACTTTAACATATATTACTTGCAACCAGTCTAGTTCAGATTTCTAGTAAGTACCTGTAAAGTACTTTGGTTTATTGAGTATTTTAGGGTTTTTCTACTTTCTTCTGTCCATTGTTTCTCTGTGCTTATTCCCTCCCAGACTGCTCAGGTCTTGCAACTGTGATGTGCCCCCAGCTTCTTGTATTTAGGGCTCATGTACATATTTTTTTCACTTAGTTTTTCATAGATGTTGTCCATGGATGTTTTGCTTTGCTCTCTGCAGTAGACAGTTTCTTAAAAGGCTCCCAGTGATTCCTAACTCTTGACAGCTAGTCATGTCTCTCAGTGATTTCAAGTATGGGCTGAACCTACTGTTTTACTTCTAAGATCTGAATACAATAAAAGTGATGGGAAGTTACTTCTGACATTAGGTTACATAA
Organism: Murina feae; assembly: GCA_004026665.1. NCBI lineage: Eukaryota > Metazoa > Chordata > Mammalia > Chiroptera > Vespertilionidae > Murina > Murina feae. Next base: position 4,599 of record PVJC01027928.1, read on the forward strand.
AGATGCTGGCGTCCATCTTGTTTACTTTCCTTTGCTCTCCTTGGATGAAAGCCAGTTGCCCTACTATAAGCTGCCCTATAGAGAAGCAAGAACTGAGGGCAACTTCCAGCCAACACACAGCAAGGAACTAAGCCCCTCAGTTCAATACCCCATGAAAAACTGAGTTCTACCACTTCATTAAGTTAGGAAGCAGATTTTCCCCAAAACCTTTAAAAGGCTGTAGCCCAGGCCAACATCTTGACTGTTATTTTGATTGGCCAGAGTACACAGCTAAATTGTCCCCAAATTGAAAACCCACAGAAACTTTAAGATTAAAAAAAAGTTTGTTATTTTAAGTACTAGGTTTTGGGATTTATTATGGAGCCATAGATAACTAGTACTTTCTCTTGCAGCTTTGTTTTTATGGGGTTGAAGTATTTATTTACTTTTTAAATTTATCTTTATGGTTGAAAGTATTACAGATGTTCCCTTTTTTCCCCCATTGACCCCCTCCATCCCACACCCATCCCAACTACCCAGGCCTTCATCATTATATTGTCTATGACCATGGGTTATGCATATATGCATTAAGTATGGTTAATCTCTCTGGGGACGGGGTATTTAGAGAGATTTAAAACTATCTCATGAGAAATTTTCTAATAAATATTAACCTTAAAAATAAACATTACATTTCTCTCTCATTTTTAAGACCAATTTTATAGCACTGTTGTTAAGGAAAGAAAACTAATATTTTCTATTAATATAATCTCAAAATGTACATGTACTCTGTTTAGTTCTCAACAAAGCAATTCCTTTTTCATTTCTCAGAGGAAAATAATTATAGTATCATTAGCATATTACCATAAAAACTAGATGCTTTATTTTCCAGCAGCTTGAGTTTGCCAAATAAAAAAGAATAGATATTAATCATATCACTTTATAAATGAATAAAAATTCAACAACAACAACAAAAAACAGTGCAAAGGCATTCCTCCCTCAAAAGGCACAAGTCATTCTTTATCTAACTTACTTATAAATTAAGACAATTTTTCATGAAGAGAACTGACTTTTTAAATACAATAATGATGCCTAGTATTGATGAGTATTTCATAATAGGTATTTTACATACTAGTGGTGGAAGTTCAACTGGATCAATGTTTTTTGATAGTAATTTGGCCATGAACATTAAGAATCTTGATAACATTTATCATTTCTGACTCAGTAATTTCCCATCTAGAAATGTAGAAGGAAATAATCAGACACAAATACTTACAGATTTATACAAATAAAGATTTAGGAACAATAAGACTCATTGAGTTTATAATATTAAAGAAAAGTGGCAACAAATGTGTGACAACATAAAAATATTAAATAAAATTATGACAAAAATATGCAGTTAGTAAAATTACTTTAAAGACTAAAGATATGGAAAAGTTCTTGCAATGTATTAAGTTAAAAAATATGAAGATAAGAGTGATCTCAAATTTAAAAAAATTACTTTTAAGACTGGAAGGAAATATACCAAAACATTAAATGTGATTATTTCCGAGTAGTAGAAACATATGTGATTTACATTTCTTCCAAATATTTTAACAGATTTTTCCATGTTTTAAATGCTAGATAAGTGAATACAGCAATATATTAAAAAGACAACACATCATGATCAAGTGGGGTTCATTCTAGGGGCACAAGGATGGTTCAACATACACAAACTGATGAATGAAATACATCACACTAACAAAATAAAGTATAAAGGTCATAGATGCAGAAAAAGCATTTGACAATATACGAAATCCATTTATGATTAAAACACTCAATAAAATGGGTATAGAAATAAAGTACCTCAACATAATAAAGGCCACATGACAAACGTTCAGCTAATATATTGCTCAATGGTAAGATTAAAAAAAAACTGAAAGCTTTTCCTCTAAGATCAGGAACAGGACAACAATGTCCGCTCTCACCACTGTTATTCAACACAGTACTGGAAGTCCTAGCTAGATCAATTAGGCAAAAGAAAGAAATAAAAAGCATCCAAATTGGAAATGAAAAAGTAAAACTGTCACGTTTTGCAGATGACATGATTCTTTATATAAAAACTCTAAAACTTCCGGTCAGGATGATAGCATACATAAATGCTACTCCCATCCTCCCACAACCATCCGGTCAGGATGGTACTCCCATCCTCCCACAACCACATCAAAAATACAAAACAACCATCATAAAGAACCACCTGAAATCTAGCTAAATGGAAGTCCTACAACTAAAGATATAAAAAAGAAGCCACATTGACACCAGTAAAGAGGGGCGAAGATGCAGAAAGGGCTGGCCCCACATCAATGAGTGGCTAAAAATCAGGAAGGATAGCTCATCTGCAGAGGTCTCCCCTGGAAAGTGAAGGGTCCCAGTCAACACCAGGCCCCTCAGCCCAGGGTTCCAGTGCTCGGAAGAGAAGTCCCCAAAACTTCTGGCTGTAAAAAACAATGGGGATTGTAATTGAGTGGAAACAGAGAGCTGCTAGAGTCCCAGGCAGTTCCTCCAAACGCACACTGACTCATGCCCTCTGAGTTCCAGCACTGAGGCAGCGGCTCCAAAGGCACCAGGGACTTACTGGGAGGAACTGAAGTGTCTGGCACCAGGCCAAAAGCTAGAGGAGCAGCTTTCTCTCCCAGACAGAAGTGCTGGCAGAGGCCATTGATACTTTTCTGAGCCCCTCCTCCAAAGAGCCCACAGGCAGGTGCCATATCTGAGTACGTATCCATCAACCTGGCTAACACTGTTCACTCTACCATGGTGATTCCCTGGGACCCCTGCCCCACAAACTTCTGACCCACTCAAGCTATTTCCAGTGGCTTTTCCATAGGAATGTCCAGCCTTGGCTCATGCTTCTATCTTTTCTAAAATCTCTCAAACCCGCAGCATCTGGCCTCGGCATGCCCTGTACCTCTAGCTAAGTGGCTCTAGGACCAGCACTAGGAGCAGCAGGCCTTTGTTCACAACTTGGCCTATCCTGGGTACCTCAAATCCCAGTACCAATAGTACACATATGCAGATTGCTTTGTAGTTTATGCCAGCTGGCCCAAGGCAGAAAACACAGTGGCTGACCTTGGCTTGCACCTCCTGGGAGGACCCAGAGCTAGCACACTCTGTGGACAGCTTCAGACCACACTGAAGCAACACCCAACCACCTCCACAAGCAACGCACTCTAGGGGCAGACTCAACAAGCACAAGAGCCCTGCTAAAGTAAGTCCTGCTCCTTGGCGTCCCAGCCCTGCTTAGTTGACCCTCCATGGTGGTCTTAGCCAGTCCTTTGAAGCTATTGATAAGCCGGGGGGCAAATTCCTCCCATTGACATGCAAACAGCAATCAAGATTCAGCTACAACTGGAGTGTATATACAGCCCACATGGGGGGGTACACCTGGAGCACCCAACTCAGGTGAGTAGGAAGGTGGTGCCACTGGACCCTACAGAATACCTACTATACTATGCCACTCTACCAAACACAGGAGACATAGTATCTCTACCTAATATGTAGAAACAAACACAAGGAGGCTGCCAAAATGAAGAGACAAATGAACATGTCCCTAGCCCTGGCAGGGTAGTTCAGCTGGTTAAGACCATCATCCCAACACATCAAGATTGTGGGTTTAATCTCTAGTCAGGAAACATATAAGAAGAAACCAATGAATGCATAAATAAGTGAAAAAACAAAACAATGAATGATTTGTTTTTCTCTCTCTAAAATCAATAAATGAATTTAAACATTTTAAAAGGAGAAGAAAAAAAAAGAAACATGTCCCAAGTGAAAGAACAGATCAAACCACCAGAAAAAGAACTAAACAAAATGGAAAACCTATTAGATACAGAGTTCAAAACACTGGTTATAAACATGTTCAATGCTTAGGGGAAGAGTTGATGAACTTAGAAAGAACTTCAACAGCATAAAAAAAAAACACACATGGAAACCATAAAAGAAAACAGAAATAAAGGATACACAAACTGAAATGAATAATTTACAGGGAATCAACAGAGTTAAGTGAAGCTGGGATTCAAAACAGAACTTTGGAATATAAGGAAGCAAAAACACCCCATCAGAACAGTAAAAAGGAAAAAGAATCCAAAAAAAGTGAGGGTAGTGTAAGAAGCTTATGGGACAACTTCAAGAGTACCCACATTCACATCATGTGAAAGCCAGAAGAAAAAGAGCAAACAAGAAATTGAAAACTTATTTAAAAAGGGAATGATGGGAAAGTTCCCTAACCTGGTGAAAGAAATAGATATACAAGTCCAGGATGTGCAGTGCATCTTCTATACAAAGAGGATGAACCCAAAGAGGCCCACACCAAGATACATCATAATTAAAATGCCAAAGTTAAAAAAAAAAAGAGAGAACCTTAGAAGCAGCAAGAGAAAAGCAATTAGTTACCTACAGGGGAGGTTTCATGAGATTGTCAACTGATTTATCAACAGAAACTTTACAGGCCACAAGGGAGTACAAGTAATACTCCCAAGTGACAAAAAGCAAGGACCTACAACCAAGATTACTCTACCTAGCAAAGCTATCATTTAGAATTGAAGAACATATAAGTAGTTTCCCAGCCCTAGCTGGTTTGGCTCAGTGGATAGAGCCTAGCTGGTTTCGGCCTGTGAACTGAAGGGTCCCAGGTTCAATTCCAGTCAAGGGTACAAGCCCAAGTTGCATGCTCGATCCCCAGTGGGGGGTATGCAGGAGGCAGCAATCAGTGATTCCCTTTCATCATTGATGTTTCTGTTTCTCACTCCCTCTCTCTTCCTCTCTGAAATCAATAAAAATATATTTATATTTTTTAAAAGTGTTTTCCAGACAAAAAAAGGCTAAAGGAGTTCATAACCACCAAACCAGTATTACATGAAATGTGAAAAGGGTCTTCTTAAGAAGGGGGGGGGGAAACATAAAAAATATGAACATCAAAATGATACTAAATACCTATTTATCAACAATTGAATTTAAAAAACAAAATAATGCCATAGCCAGTTTGGCTGAGTAGATACAGCATTGATCTGCAGACTGAAAGGTCCCAGGTTCAATTTCAGGCAAGGGCACGTACCTCACTTGCAGGCTCGATCCCCAGTAAGGCGTGTGCGGGAGGCAGCCAATCCATGATTCTCTCTCATCATGATAGTTTCTATCTCTCTCTCTTTCCCTTCCTCTTAGATATTAATGAAAATATATTAACAAAACAAAAAAACTAAAAAAACAAAACAGAACACACACACACAAAAAAGAAACTAAGATAAAAAACAAAATAACCTGACCAGTGTAGCTCAGTGGTTGTGTTGACTCATGCACTAGGAGGTCTCTGGTTCAATTCCCAGTCAGGGCACATGCCTGGGTTGTGGGCTCAATTCCCAGCAGGGGACATACAGGAGGCAGCCCAGTTAATGTTTTTCTCTCAATGACATTTCTATCGTCTCTCTCCCTTCCTCTATCTCTACAATCAATTTAAAAGAACCCAACAAATAAAAATGAAATAAGCAAACAAGCAGAACAGAAACAGACTCATAAATATAGAAAAAATTTTGACAGTTTCCAGATGGGAGGTGGGTTAGGAGGATGGTGAAAAAGATGAAGGAGTTAAAAAGTACAAATTGGTTGTTACAGAATAGTCATGAGGATGTAGAGTACAGTAAAGGGAATATAATAATACTAGTGGCTCAGTGCACGAATTCATGCACACTGAAAGAATTAGCAGAAATATTTTTAAATGGCTACCTAAACTAATAAAAGTGTAATATTAAAATTAACCGGCTCTTCGGGACGGGTAAGCCATGCCCACCAGCCAAATCAGAGCGACTGTATGCAAATTAAACCAGCCAACATGGAGGCCGCCACTCACGGAGCTAAGTAAACGGCATCTTCCATTGCAGCAGGAGTGAAACTGAAACTATTTGCGGCCGGCTCTGCTTATCCTGGCTCAAAGCAAAACATATCTGCAATAAAGTATCAATCATAGACAGCAGGCCTGGCCTGACTACTAAGGGTAACAATGTCTCATTACAGAAGCCGCCAGGTGAAGCAGAGGAGGTTTCATTACTAGGCCTCAGCTTAAAGGAACAGTGCATCAATTATAGAAGATAAACAAACCCCAGAAACCTGCTTCCAGCCAGCCTTGCTGAGACATTGGGTCAGTGGGAGCTGTGGGCAGCCTGAAAGCGCCAATCAGCCCATCACCCACGCTGGCCACACCGCAATGCGGTGAGGGACATTACTGGGGGGCTTGGCCAGCCTACAAACAGCCATCCACCCCTCACCCAGGCTGGCCAGGTACCCCAGTAGGGACCCAAAACCTGAAGGGACTGTGGGCAGCCTGCAAACAGCCATTAGCCCCTCACCCAGTCTGGCCAGGTACCCCAGTAGGGACCCAAAACCTGAAGGGTATGTGGGCAGCCTGTAAGCAGCCCTCAACCCCTCACCTGGGCCGGCCACACCCCCATGGGGTCAGGGTCCACACTGGGGGGCTTGGCCAAAATGCAAACAGCCATCAGCCCCTCACCCAGGCTGGTCAGGCACGCCAGCAGATGGACATCCCCAGAGGGGTCCCAGACTGGGAGAGGGCACAGGCCAGGCTGAGGGACCTCCCGAGTGCACAAATTTTTGTGCACCGGGCCCCTAGTTTCTCTATAATAGAACTGTCAACCAAATTCACAATCGACATGATAGATCAAAACACACGCATGTGATTGGCATCAATGAGAGTTTTATATGTATCGTGCATGTGTGAGTCAAATTAGCCTTTGATATATATATATTAGAGGCCTGGTGCACAAAAATTTGTGCACTTGGGGCTGTCCCTCAGCCCAGCCTGTTTGACTATATTCTGCACAGTGAGAAACCTGAAGTCATTTTCAAGGTCCACCATTTACTTCTTTTCAGTTGGGTCAAGTTTCTAAACTTCCTAAATCTCCATTTTTCAGCTAATGAAAAGAAAATACGATTCCACCGACTATCCTGTATACCTACTACAGGACTTCTGGGAGGATCAAATGAGATAAGGCACAGGAAAATGCTTCACAGACATTTGGTTAAAGTATGAAATATTTCCACCTGGCTATAAAGCAAGCCATGTTCCTGGGCTGAAGAAACTGCAAGGAGGCTAGTCCTTGCTAGAGAGAGGAACCCAGTAGTTGCTACATGACATCATTATCCGGCGCCCACTGCCACCATTTCTGGCTTGGGCTGGGCTGTGAACTGCATTTTGCACCATTTGTTGGCTGCAATTTGGTGGGGTATCACTCCAGAATGGTGGCGGGGCCGGTGAAGCTGGGTGTTGTTTTGTGGGTGCCAGGTCTGTGGTGTCATTTCTCTGTAAATGGCCAATGCGCATCACGGCAGCTCCTGCATTCAGAGTCTGCCCTCTGGCAGTCAGTGCACATCATAGCAACCAGTCAGATGGTTGGACACTTAGCAAATTAGCCTTCTACCAGTGCATGAAATTCATGAGGGTTGGGTCCTTAGGCCTGATTGGTGATGAAGGCCGATCAGGCCTGCTAGCTACCAGCTGCCAGCCAGGACCTTTCTGCTGGCCGGGGCTTGCTGGACACGGGGAAGGACCACGAAAGGTTGGCCAACCACAGGAGGTTGGCTGTGGGAGCATAATGACCACCAAGGGACAGCTTCTGTGTTGAGCGTCTGCCCCAGGGTGATCAGTGCGCATCATAGAAACTGGCTTATCTGGCACTCTGGTCGCTTACGCTTTTATATATATATATATATATATATATATATATATATATATATATATAGATAGATAGATAGATAGTATTAACTATGTGGGGTGTCAGATGGGTAAGAAATTCGTCAGGATGATCACTTAGTAAGTTGAAAAATGTCTTATCACTGGGGCCCAAGATTTCAACTAATATTGAAAACTAACAAATAATTTTAAAAAACACACTACAGATGCTACCAAAAACTATTAGAAATAAACAAAGTTGCAAGGTAATTAATTAATGTACAAAAGTCCACTGAATTCCTATATACTGGCAATAAAATTTCAAAAAGGAAAAAGCAATTACTTATACAATGGCAACAAAAAGAATAAAATGTCTAGAAATAAACTTGAAAGATATGAAGGGCTTATATATTGAAAACTACAAAGCTTTATTAAAAGAATTGGAAAAAGACACAAAGAAATGAGAAGATATTCCATGTTCATGGATTGGAAGAATTAGCATAGTTAAAAACGGACATATTGGCCAAAGCTATATACAGATTTAATGCAATTTCCACCAAAAAAACCAATGTCATTTTTTAAAAATACTAGGGGCCTGGTGCACAAAAATTTGTGCACTCGGGGGAAGAGGGGGGTCCCTCAGCCCGGCCTGTGCTCTCTCTCAGTCTGGGACCCCTCGGAGGATGTCCACCTGCTGGCGTGCCTGGCCAGCCTGGGTGAGGGGCTGATGGCTGTTTGCAGGCTGCCCACAACTCCCATTAACCCAACATCCCAGCGAGGCTGGCTGGAATCAGGTTTCTGAGGTTTATCTTCTATAATTGAAACTTTGTTGCCTTAAGCAGAGGCCTAGTCAGGCAACGAAGCCTCCTGTTTGCTTCAGCTCCATGGCTTCTATAATTGAAACATTGTTGCATTGAGCAGAGGCCCGGCCAGCCTAGGCTGGCAGTTTCAACTCCATCGCTGGTGCAACGAAAGCCTCCTGTTTGCTCTAGCTCTGTGGCTGCCAGCTGCCATCTTGGCTGGGTTAATTTGCATACAGCTACTCTGATTGGCTGGTGGGTGTGGCTTGACTGGTGGGCATGGCTTAGGTGTCTTGGAGTTATGGTTAATTTGCATATTACTTTTTTATTAGATCAGATATTTTTACTAATTTCAGAGAGGAAAGGAGAGGGAGAGAGAGAGAGAAACATTAATGATTATAGAACATCATGGATTGGCTGCCTCCTGCTTTCACACAGTAGGGATCAAGCCCACAACCTGGGCATATGCCATGACTGGGAATTGAAACATGACCGCTTGGTTCATAGGTTGACACTCAACCACTAAGCAATGCTGGATGGGCCCAATGGCATTTTTTAAAGAAATAGAACAAAAAAATCATTAGATTTGTATAGAACTACAAAAGACCCCAAATACATGAAGTAATCCTGAGGGGGGAAAAAACAAAGCTAGAGGTATGACACACTCCTTGACTTCTATTTATACTACAACTAGGGCCCGGTGCACAAAAATTTGTACACTCAGGGGGATTCCTCAGCCCAGCCTGTGCCCTCTTGCAGTCTGGTACCCCTCAGGGGATGTCCACCTGCTGGCGTGCCTGGCCAGCCTGGGTGACGGGCTGATGGCCGTTTCTGGCTGCTCACAGCCCCTTCAGGGTTTGGGTCTCTACTGGGATGCCTGGCTGAAGCTAGCTAGTATCTGGGATTTATTTAACTTCTATAATTAAAACTTTGTTGCCTTGGTCACCCGCTGGAAGCCTGGGTTGCCCCTGGGAAACTAAGGTCCCAGCCTGGCAGGTATCCGGGATTTGTTTATCTTCCTATAATTGAAGCTTTGTAGTCTTGAGTAGAGCTCAGGGCCCACAGGGCCCTGGCTTCCTCCATTGCTCGGGGCAACTCCAGCTCTGTGGCCGCTGCCATCTTAGTTGAGTTAATTTGCATATTTGCTCCTGATTGGCTGGTGGGCGTGGCTGGAGGTGTAATGGAGCGATACCTAATTTGAAAATTACTCTTTTATTAGATGTGACAACAATGAAAAGAACATAATATTGGCAGAAAAACAGACACAAAGACCAATGAAGCAGAATTGAGAGCCCAGAAATAAACCCACATATATATAGATAAGTCAATTTCAACAAAGGAGCCAAAACATACAATGGAGAAATTAAAGTCTCTTTAATAAATGGCACTGGGGGAGAAACCAAGATGGCGGCATAAGGAAATTACTGCCTTGCACAACTATTTCAAAACTACAACAAAAAGAAAAAATGGACATCACCCAGATCCACAGAAAGGCTGGCTAAGTGGAAATTCTACAACTAGAAAGAGACTGAGACTCAGTGGAGGTGAGAAGTAAAGTGCAGAAGTACGGAGCCGCACGCAGCGAAGGGGGCTCGCGGAAAGGACTTGCAACATTTCATACCAGAGGAAGATACAAACTCCTGACAGCTCTGCACTCCAGGCGAGTTTCTGGGGACTCAGACTTATACAGGGAGGAGCTGGACTGTCTGGCACCGTCTGGCACTGGGAGGATCTCCAGAGCGGCTCTCTCTTGGCAGTGCCGAGGGTCAATGCAACCCGGAGCCTATTAGGGCAGGGCTGAGAATCAGCCATAGCTGGTTGCTACACCCTGTAGATTCCCCGAGACTCCGCCCCACCCAAGTTGCATGCAGTGGCTTTTGCATATAAAAGACTGGGAAACCTCAGGCAGAAGCTAAAATAGCATCTCCTTCGAGTTCCAAGAGACAGTGAACCCAGTGGTCAAAGGGGGCCAGATCCATAAGGGACATACTCAAGGGGCAGACTCAGTGGGCACCAAAGCCCCACTGAAGCAAGTCTGGCCTCATAAAGGTGTCTCCAGCATAGTTCTCCCACCATAGACACAGCTGATTCTCACAGCCAATTGGCCTGGCGGTCAATTCCTCTCAGTGATACCAATAGCAATCAAGGCTTAGCTGCAAAAAGACTGTGCACAAAGCCGTCAAAGCAGCGCACCAAGAGTATCCACCTCAGGTAATTGAGGAGACTGATCCACTGGGCCCTATAGGACACCTAGCACAGAAAGCCACTCTATCAACGCAGGGAAGCAGCCAAAATGCAGAGACAAAGAAACAGATCACAAATGACAGAAATGGAGGACAGCAAACTATTGGATAGAGTTCAAAACCAAGGTTGTAAGGTTTTTCCAGAATATTTTAGAGATTGCTGATAAATTTAATGAGACCCTTGAGGATATGAAAAAGAACCAGCTAGAAATTAAGCATGCACTCACTGAAATAAAAAATAATATACAGAGATCCAACAGCAGACTAGAGGATCGCAAGAATCAAATCAAAGATATGAAATATGAAGAAGCAAAGAACGCCCAGCTGAAAAGCAAAAAGAAAAAAGGATCCAAAAATATGAAGATAGTGTAAGGAGTCTCTAAAACAACTTCAAGTGTACCAACATCAGGATTATAGGGGTGCCATTGGAAGAGAGAGCAAGATATTGAAAACATATTGGAAGAAATAATGACAGAAAACTTCCCCTACCTGGTGAAAGAAATGGACTTATAAGTCCAGGAAGCTCAGAGGACCCCAAACAAAAGTAATCCAAGGAGGACCACACCAAGACACATCATAATTAAAATGCCAAGGGCAAAAGACAAAGAGAGAATCTTAAAAGCAGCAAGAGAAAAGCAGTCAGTTACCTACAAGGGGGCACCCATACAACTGTCAGCTGATTTCTCAACAGAAACTTTGCAGGCCAGAAGGGAGTGCCAAGAAATATTCAAAGTGATGAATAGAAAGAACCTACAACCACGATTACTTTACCCAGCAAAGCTATCATTTAGAATTGAAGGTCAAAGAGCTTCACAGACAAGAAAAAGCTAAAAGAGTTCATCAACACCCAACCAGTGTTATATGAAATGCTGAAAGGTATGCTTTGAGAAGAGGAAGAAAAAGAAAAAGTAAAGATAAAAATTTATGAACAACAAATACATATCTATCAAGTGAACCTAAAAATCAAGTGAATAAAAAAAACACCTGATGAACAGAATAAACTGGTGAATAGAATAGATTCAAGGGCATAGAAAGAGAGTGGACTGACTATTCTAAGGGGGAAAGACGTGTTGGGGGTGTGGGAATAACCTGGACAAAAATCGTACACCTATGGAGGAGGAAAGTAGACTAGGGGCGGTAAGGGCAGAGGGTGGGGTGGGAACTGGGAGGAGGGGAACTATGGGGGGGGGAAAAGAGTAACAACTGTAATAATATGAACAATAAAGATAAAAAAATAGATAAACGGTGCTGAGAAAATTGGAATCCACATGCAGAAGAATGAAACTATACTGCAATTTGTCCCATCTACGAAAATTAGGTAAATGTAGATCAAAGACGTAAATATACGACCTTAAACAATAAATTACATAGGTGATAACATAAGTACTAAACTTACAGACCTTGATCTTAGAGAGGATTTTACGAATTTGACCCCAAAGGCAAGGAAAGTAAAAGCAAATATAAATAAATGGGATTATATCAAACTAAAAGTTTCTACAAGCAAAAGAAATCAAGGAAACAAAAAGTTTGCCCAAGCTAGTTTGGCTCAGTGAATAGAGTGTTGGCCTGAGTATCAGACTGAAGGGTCCCAGATACAATTCCGGTCAAGGGCACATGCTCGGGTGTTGGGCTCAATCAATCAGGTGTGTACAGGAGGTGATTCTCATCATTGATGTTTCTTATTCTCTCTGCCTCTCTGAAATCAATTAAAATATTTTCTTAAGAAAGACAACCAACCAAATGGGAGAAAATATTTGCAAACAGCACCTCCAAAGAAGGGTTAATATTAAAAATATACACAATTCATACAATTCAACAACAAAACAAATAATCCAATTAAAAAATGGGCAACGGCCCTGAACAGACACTTCTGCTTAGAAGACAAATGGCCAACAAATACATAAAAAGATGCTCAACTTCACTAGCTATTAGTAAAATGCCATAATCAAATCAAAACTATAATCAGATACCAGTGAGACAAGTAATAACAAGTGTTGGGGAGGCTGTGGAGAAAAAGAAAACCTCATTCACTTCTGGTGCGAATGTAAATTGGCACTACCAACATGGAAAACAATATGGAGGTTCCTAAAAAAATTAAGAATAGAGTTACTATATGACCCATCACACCCCTATGTTCACTGCAGCATTATTCACAGTGACCAACACAACTAAAGTATTCTTTAACAGATGATTAGATAAAAATATGTGATACATATATACAATGGAATACTACTTAGCCAACATGTATGGGTCTTGGGAATTTCATCCTATAAGTCAGACAGAAAAAGTAAAAAACCACATGATTTAACTCATATCTATATACATAAAAGCCTAAATAATTGTTACAACAGAACTACCAAACAGCCGGTTGCTAGAATGTGCAATGACCACCAGGAGGCAGACACTCAATGCAGGAGCTGCCCCCAGCCCACAGGCCCCGATGGACGATGGAGCCTGCTGGCCACCCTCCCGTTTTCCCCTCCCACTGGCAAGCCTCAAGCTGGGATGGAGAACTGGGGTTCTGTGGCAATGGACACAGCCCCTTTCCCAGGAGCCAGCTCCCTCCTCAGGGCATGGCCAACTTCCTGGGTTCCACCCTGAGTTGGCAGGCCCTGATGACCTGGGCTGGGACAGGGAGGGTGGGTGGCAGAGGACACAGACAGCAAGGGAAGGAGGAGGAGGGAGATGAGGAGGTGGAAAACCGCGCAGTGGTGGTGTGTGGGGAGCAAGGGAAGGAGGAAACAGGGAAACTGATTGGCCCTGATAACCAGCCAGTCCTAGGGAGCCCACCCGTGCACGAATTTCATGCACCAGGATTCTAGTGTGGATTATAAACTGTAAGCAACAGATGAACAAACAAACAAAAACTCGTAGACATACATATAAGTATAACCAACAGACACAGACAGTAGGAGTGTGAAGGCATGTGGTGGGGGTGGGAGTGGCTGGGGGGAGGTCAGTGCAGGAAAAAGGAGACTTATGTAATATTTTAAACAATAAATAATTTAAATAAAAATAAAAAAACCTCATAGACACAGGTAACAGTATGATGGTTTCCAGAGGGAAGGGGGTCGTGGAGGTAGTAAAGGATAAAGGAAATCAAATATATGGTGACCAAAGATTTCAGTTTGGGTGGTAAACACACAATGAAATATATATCATAGAAATGTGCACTGAAACCCATATGATTTTATTAACCAATGTCACCCCAATAAATTTAATTAAAAAAGAATTTTTCATGTTTTCTATAGTTAGCAAGTGTTAGCTTTAAGATTTAAAAGCTCATTATTTTCCAAAGTGCTGAATTAGAGGATTAAATAAAAGTCTTTGAATTTTATAATACAACAAATCATTATTTTGTAAACGAATTCATTCTAAATTTTTAATTAATTTAAGTTTAAAAGTACTAACTAGAAGTCCTGAAGAGAATGATTCTCTTACAGACTTAAAAAAACATTGCTCAGCCCTGCCTGCCCGGTTTGGCTCAGTGGATAGAGTGTCGGCCTGTGGACTCAAGGGCCCCAGGTTCGATTCCGGTCAAGGGCATGTACCTTGGTTGCGGGCACATCCCCAGTGGGGAGTGTGCAGGAGGCAGCTGATGGATGTTTCTCTCTCATCGATGTTTCTAACTCTCTATCCCTCTCCCTCCCTCTTTGTAAAATATCAATAAAATATATTTTAAAAAAACAAAAACATTGCTCAGTAAACTGTATTTACTGCATATAACTTCGGAGCAAATACAGATCAATCCAGACCCTCTAGTTTTTTATTACCATTTCTCTCTCCTTCTTCATCTGTTCCTCCTTTCCATTTCTCCACCTTTCTCCACCTTCTGTCTATATACACACTAGTATAAAAAATAGCACTCAGTGCTAACAGACATCCAACTTATGAACATTCTTTTTTACAATGAAAGCAAATACCCATGGTCTCTATTCAGTTATGAAGGTTTGATGCCCCAAAGTTAGAAGTAAAACAAAAAATTAACAGTATATGAGATTAGCCCACTCTGCTATGTATATCCTGAATCAATAAGGTTTTCAACTAAATAAACAAACAAAAATAAATAAATAAATAAATAAATAAATAAATAGCAACAAGCCAGGCATTATCTGGGGTATTAATCATTTTTATTAGCAAAACTTCTAAATAGTCCAATTTGTTAAAATCTTACTTGTAGCATCCTATATAATAAAAGGGTAATATGCAAATTGACCCTAAGAGCAGAACAACTAGAATGACTGGTCACTATGACACACAATGACCACCAGGGGGCAGACACTAAATGCAGGACCTGCCCCCTGGTGGTCAGTGCGCTCCCACAGGGGGATCTCTGCTCAGCCACATGTCAGGCTGACAGCAGCCAGCACAGCGGTGGTGGCAGAAGCCTCTCCCTCCTCCTCAGCAGCACTAAGGATGTCCGACTGCAGCTTAGGCCTGCTCCCTGCTGACAAGTGGATATCCCCTGAGGGTTCCCGGGCTGCCAGAGGGATATCTGCCAGCTTAGGCCTGATCCCCTGGGGAGCAGGTGGACATCCCCTAAGGGGTCCCAGATTGTGAGAGAGCATAGGCTGGGCTAAGGGACCATAGCCCAGCCTGAGGGACCATCCCCCCCCCCCCACCGCGAGTGCACAAATTTTTGTATACTGGGCCTCTAGTATAACATAAGCTTGAGAGATAATAGTCCCTGGACCTAGTACCTTACAATCTAAGACATCACTAATGTCTGAGCTAAACTAACTCTAACACATTGCCAACTAAATTTAAATATAAATTAACCCAACAAAAATAAATATAACACCTATTCATATAGCACCTGTATTGAAAAAGAATTTGCAACCTTACTCAAGTTGGAACTAGTACTATAACCTCCTTATAAAAAAAAGAACTTACAAAGAGAAAAATCAGGGTTGAAATACCTCAATATTCATGCACTGCTTGTTGAATAAGAAGCAAGGCCCAAAGATTAGAAGCTATCGATAGCACAGTTTTCTAAAATTAATGTTATTGTATCTCTTATATGTTACTAGGGGCCTGGTGAACAAAAATTTGTGCACTCGGGGTGGGGAGGGGCGGTCCCTCAGCCCGGCCTGTGCCCTGTCGCAGTCAAGGACAGCTTCTTGGTCGTGGGACAGCCCAGGGAGCTCCAGGGCTCAGGGTACAGTAGGCTTCCCCCCATCGCCACCGGAAGCTTAAAGAGCCGGGGCTCCAGCTCGGGGACCCTGCAGGGCCACTGACAGGGAACCCATCCAGAGGCTCCACAGGGAACAAGACGCCCGCCTTGGAGCCGGCCCCATAGTCTGGCGCCAGCAGCTCAAAGAACAACAGGGTCTTGGGAACCTTGTCCAGGTCACACAGGTTCACGCCATACCCTGACTGGCCGCCCCTACAGCTGCCTGCCCCGCCCCCGCCACCGCTGCTCACTCTGTGGCTGCTGGCCACCATCTTGGCTAGGTTAATTTGCATACAACCACTTGATTAGCTGGTGGGTGTGGCTTAGCTGGTGGGCGTGGAACAGATGTCTCAGACAGTTAATTTCCATATTACTCTTTTATTAGTGTAGATAGGTAACAGACTATCACTTCAATGGTAATTTGGTCATTATAAATATTGTAATTAAAGCACTGACACTAATTAAAATACCTAATCTAATAAGAGAGTAATATGCTAATTGTGTCACTCTGCAACATCCCAAGCCATGCCCACCAGCCAATCTGAGTGACTATATGCAAATTAACCCAACCAAGCTGGCGGCCGGCAGCCACAGGGCTAGAGCAAACAGGAGGCTTCGTTTCTTGGGCAATGGAGGAAGCTGCCTGCCTAGGCAGGCTGTGGCCTCCCCTCAAGACAACAACGTTTCAATTAGAGAAGAAAAATAAACTCCAGATACCTGCTTCCAGCCAGCCTCCCTGGGAGCTTGGGTGGCTGGGGGTTGTGCCAGCCTGCAAATAGCCATCAGCCCCTCACCCAGGAGGGTCCCTACTGAGGGCTTGGCCAGCCTGCAAACAGCCATGAGCCCTCACCCAGGATGACCAGGCACCCTAACTGGACCCCCCACCTTGAAGGGGCTGTGGCCAGCCTGAAAACAGCCATCATCCCCTCACCCAGGCTGACCAGGCACCTCAGCTGGACCCTCTTCTCTGAAGGGGGTGTGGCCGGTATGAAAACCACCCTCAGCCCCTCACCCAGGCTGGCAACGAACCTCAGTGGGACCCACACCCTGATCCGGGAAACCCTTCAGGGCAAACCAGCCAGCCCACACCCATGTACCAGGCCTCCATCCTACATAATAAAAGGATAATATGCAAATTGAGCTTAAAAGAACGACGAGTCACTATGGCACACACTAACCACCAGAGGGCAGACGGTCAATGCAGGAGCTGCCCCTGGTGGTCAGTGCACTCCCACAGGGGGAGCTCTGTTCAGCCACAAGCCAGGCTGAAGGCTGCCAGTATAGTGGTGGTGGTCGGAGCCTCTCCTGCCTCCTCAGCAGCGCTAAGGATGTGCGACTGCAACTTAGGCCTGCTCCTCACTGGCAAGTGGACATCCTCTGAGGGCTCCTGGGCTGCCAGAGGCATGTCTGACTGACAGCTCAGGCCCGAATGCCTGGGGAGCGGGCCTAAGCCATCAGGTGGACATCCCCTGAAGGTTCCAAGACTGCGAGAAGGCACAGGCTGGGCTGAGGGACACCCTCCCAAGTGCACAAATTTTTGTGCACTGGCCTCTAGTCTATATCTAATCTAATGAAAGTAATATTGAAACTGACCATTTCTACGGATGCCTAAGCCACACCCACCAGCCAATCAGAGCAGCTGTATGCAAATTAACCCAGCCAAGATGGAGGCTGGCAGTCACGGAGCTAGAGTAGCTAGAGTAAACAAGGGCTTCCATTGCACCAGGAGTAAACTGTCTGCCGGCCAGCTGGCTAGGCCTCTCTGTGCTCCAGGCAACATTGCTGCAATTATAGAAGGCTCAGAGCTGAAGCAAACAGCAGACTTCCACTGCACCAGCGATGGAGGAAACTGCCTGCCTAGAGTCTACTGAGGCAACATTCTTTCAATTGTAGAAGCCACGAAGCTGAAGCCAACAGGAGGCTTCGTTACCTGCCTAGGCCTCAGCTTAAAGGAACAGTGTATCAATTATAGAAGATAAACCCCAGAAACCTGCTTCCAGCCAGCCTTGCTGAGACATTGGGTCAATGGGAGCTGTGGGCACCCTGAAAGGCTGAAAAGAGCCCTCAGCCCATCACCCACGCTGACCAAACTCCAATGGGGTGAGGGTTCCCACTGGAGGGCTTGGCCAGCCTGCAAAGAGCCATCAGTCCATCACCCAGGCTGGCCA
>PVJC01027929.1:0-22921 GCA_004026665.1 Murina feae
TCTCTCAAACATACCTGCACAGGATGCAGTGCTCTTCGATTTTCTGCATAACATCGTTGAATCTGCTTATGAAGTTTCTTAATGTCCTATAAAAGAGTGCAATTTTTAAAGTATCGTTTTCAAAATCACCTATGGCCATTCCACAATCTTTGTGGAACATCATAAGCAGAAGAAATAACTAGACAGGTACATTTTTTTCTTTTGAATTACAAGTCCTTTTTGATAATTTCCATTCAATTTCCTTACATAACCAACAAAATTACTATAAGTCAACACCCTGCAAGTGAACCATTATTTCATATTCTGTATCCACTTAAAATGCTAGTTTATGAAAAAATTTACTCTGCTTAAGAGTCAGCAAAACAAAAACAGAATTCTCTTAGAGCCATACTATCAATATTTTTATAACTACCAATGGCTTAGAAAGCAAATAAAGTATCTTCTCTTCACTAGCATTGTTTAAATAACCAGGCTTCTCAAATTATTAAATAAATAATTCTATTAAGACAATCATACTTATTTTCTTAATTGTGATTAGGACAAAGAAAACCACTCACAGATCTTTATGATCAATATGCAGTTATTGAGTTTTATAATCTAATCATGATGTTTGTCTCTCCTGTCAACACATACACATAAGAGGAATTTATTAGCTAGTTTAATTTAGGGTCACAGAGCTTGAAAAACTTGATTTAAGATGCATTTTAGTACATAAATTTATATCCAAGTGACATTACAGATTAAAGTAAGAATTACATAGCCTAGTTTACCTACAGGGTTTTTCTGACAATAATTCATACCTTTAATACCATCAAGCTGTCAAAACTACAGTCAATGATAAGGCGAAGTGTGCTATGAACAACATCTCTTCGAATACGTTTTCTATCATTTCCATCTGAGTTTGATTCCAGTTGACACTGCCGCTCCAATTGTTTTCTCTTGCGTTTTTCCTTCCTCTTTTGTCTAAAATTAGTATTGAAATAACTTTATGATGTTATTTATAGATTCACATACAAGACTCCTCCAAATAGACAAAGAAACATTACTTTTTTAAAACAGTAGACTAAACCATATGAAACTGCCACTTTTGTGGAGCAAAATTGGTCAGATATCAGCAATTTTACAATTCATCTAAAAATTTTAGAAAGAAAATGGGTTTGTAAAAACAGTATGTTTTTAAGATAAATCTTTATTGTTCAAATTATTTCAGATGTTCCTTTTATTTTAACCCCCATAGCCCCCCGCACCCCTATCCCTGGCCCCATGCTCTTATCCCCACCACTGTCTTAATCCATAGGTGTAAAATTTTTGTCCCATCTCTTCCCACATCCCTTACACCCCCTTCCCCCTGAGAATTGTCAGTCCATTCCCTTTCTATGACCCTACTTCTATTCTATTCACCAATTTATTCTGTTCATCAGATATTTTTATTGACTTGTTATATTCACTTGTTGATATGTATTTGTTGTCACTTTGTTGTTCATAATTTTTAATCTTTACCTTTTTCTTCTTCTTCCTCTTCTTAAAGAGTGCCTTCAGCATTTCAAATAATCCTGGTTTGGTGGTGATGAATGCCTTTAGTTTTTTCTTGACTGTGAAGCTCTTTATCTGACCATCAATTTTACATAATAGCTTTGCTGGGTAGAGTAATCGTGGTTGTAGGTTCTTGCTATTCATCACTTTGAATATTTCTTGCCAGTCCCTTCTGGCCTGCATGGTTTCTGTTGAGAAATCAGCTGACAGTCATATGGGTACTCCCTTGTAGGCAACTAACTGTTTTTCTCTTGCTGCTTTTAAGATTTTCTCCTTGTGTTTTGCCCTTGGCATTTTAATTATGATGTATCTTGGTGTGGTCCTCTTTGGATTCCTTTTATTTGGAGATCTCTGTGCTTCCTGGACTTGTAAGTCCATTTCTTTCACCAGGTAGGGAGTTTTCTGTCATTATTTCTTCAAACAGGCTTTCAATATCTAGCTCTCTATCTTCTTCTGGCTCCCCTATAATTCTGATGTTGGTATGCTTGAAGTTGTCCCAGAGACTCTTTACACTATCTTCATATTTTTGGATTCTTTTTTCTTTTCAGGATGGGTGTATTTTGCTTCTTCATATTTCAAATTTTTGACTTGGTGCTTGCGATCTTCTTGGCTGCTGTTGGGTCTCTGTATATTATTTTTTATTTCAGTCAGTGTAAGCTTAATTTCTGATTGGTCCTTTTCCATTTCTTGCTATGCTCATTAAGATCCTTGAAAGTCTCACTTCGTTCCTCGGAGGTTCATAGAAGATTTTTTTTTTTTTAATATATTTTGATTTTTCACAGAGAGGAAGGGAGAGGGATAGAGAGCTAGAAACATCAATGAGAGAGAAACATCGATCAGCTGACTCCTGCACACTTCCCACTGGGGATGTGCCTGTAACCAAGGTACATGCCCTTAACCAGAATCGAACCTGGGAACTTTCGGTCCACAGGCTGATGCTCTATCCACTGAGCCAAACCAGTTAGGGCCGTAGAAGATTGAGTAGCCTTATAACTGTGGTATTGAACTCTATATCCAGTAGTTTGCTTTCCTCCTTTTCTTTCATTTGTGGCCTGTTTCTTTGTGTCCGTATTTTGGCTGCTTCCCTGTGTTGATAGAGTAGCTTTGTGTGGAAGGTGTCCTCTTGGGCCCAGTAGCTCAGCCTCTCCACTCACCTGGGGTGGACACTCTTGGTGTACCCCTATGTGGACTGGGTGCACAGTCTTGTTGTAGTTAAGTCTTGATTGCTGTTGGTATCACTGGGAGGAAATGACCTCCAGGGCCAATTGATTGTGAGAACCCGCTGTGTCTATTGTGGAAGAACTGTTATGCAGGAGACACCCTTATTGAACGGAACTTGCTTCAGTGGGGCTTTGGTGCTCACTGAGTCTGCCTCTTGAGTTCTGTTCCTATGGATGTGAGGAGTTGAAATCTGGTATCCGGCCACTGGGTACACTGGCTCCTGTATCTCCAAGAAGGTGCAAAGTCAGCTGCTGCATGAGTTCACCCAGGAGCTGGTACAGCGAGATCTATAGATTTCTCGTTGTTTGGGTTTGGAACTTTTGGAGTTCTTTGTCCCAGCTGCAGTCTGTTAGGTTAGGCTACAGGCAGACTGGCACACAGCTTGTGTGGGGTTGTAAATTGGGTGGGGCGGGGTCTCAGAGAATCACCGGGATGGAGCAAACAGCGATGGCTGCCCCTCAGCCCTCTCCATGGCATCTCCCCGTTTTGGCGTCTCCACGTCCTGGCGTCTCCGTGCCTGAGTCCCTGAGTCTCGGAGCTCCGCATCAGTGATCACTGCAAACAGCTCGCTAGAATGCCACTCTCGTCTCCCGCCCCACTGCCAGACAGCCCACGAGTTCAGTGTGACCCCGGAGCTTATAATCCCCTTCCAAGCCACGGACCCAGGTGCAGCCGCCACCACGGTTTTGCACGCGCCACAACCATTTCGTGTGCGTCTGTACCTCTCCGTTCTTGGTGCGGAGAACTTCTACTCAGTCTTAATGCACTCCTTCTCTTGCCTTCTAGTTGTAAAGCTTCCACTCCCCTGGTTCTAGAGGATGGTTGTTTAGCTTTATAGTTGTATTTTTTAATATGGTTGTGGGAGGCAGTGCATTCAGGTATATACCTTATGCCGCCATCTTGGTTCTCAGTATAATGCTTTTTATACAAATCCTTACTATACTACTACTAAGTTCATTTATTATTGGTATCATAGTATAAGAAAACTTTACGAATACTTGAAAACTGTGATATGTTTCACTTGTATCATTCTTCCCCTACATGATTTTCAAGCAACATTTACATGATGTAGAAAAAAGGCAAACTAAAATTGTTAGTGAAAAAAAACTCATATACTTTTTTTCTCTAATCTGCACCAACTATAGTTTATTTTCTCTCAGAAACTTTTGGCATTATACAGGGATGAGCAAAAGTAGGTTTATAACTGTAATACAAAAAACACAACAAATAATAATACAAGAATAAACTGTTTCGTATACTCACAACTGTAAACCTAATTTTGCTCACCCTTGTTTAATGACAGCTTCAACCTAACTGTTCTCAAAACCTGCAATAGTTCTTTTAGAAAAATCAATGTTAGGCCTAAATTTGATCTGTCTGAGGAGGTTATTTTTGTTCCATATCTAGGACATGGATGCTAATTATATCCCTTTCCTAAGTTGGTTATTTCAGAAATCGTGCTGCTACTCAATAGATTTTGGGTGAGAAAAAGTGTGCAGTGTAAATTCATAAACGCTGTTAAAAAAAATTCAAAACGTAGTTTTAACAGCCAATTGACAGTGTTAACTAACAATATGCACAGCCCCAATTTTAACACAATTACTTTTAATGTGTCAAAGGACCACGAAAGGCCCCAAAATCTGTATTTTTGAATAGGGGTAGAATGCATTTTGAAACATACTTGCGGAGTTCTCGTTGTTCTTCCCATTGTTTCTGTTTTATTAGCTTTTTCATTTGTCGTTTAGACATTGGTTCAAACTCTTCATTTAATCTTGGCTTCTGACTTTCCTCTTGATCTTCACTTAAGTTTTGCTTTCTTTCAACATTAGAAGTCTCAATAATCGCTTGCACCATGTTAGATGACATTGTTTGATGCCTCTGAAAAATTGAAAAGCAATTTTGACATAGATGATTCACACACAGAAAAGTAAACACCAAATGACCAATAGATGTGATTAAAATAAACCATTTCAGAAATGAATAAAAATAAAAATTTAGCCCTGGCTGGGTGGCTCAGTTGATTGGAGCATCATCCCATACACCCAAAAGGATGCAGGTTCCATTCTGGTCAGGGCACCTACCTAGGCACCTACATTGTGGGTTCTATCCCAGTCAGAGTGTACAAGAGGCAACCAATCAATGTCTGTCTGTCTGTCTCTCTCTCTCTTATCTATCTATCTATCTATCTATCTATCTATCTATCTATCTACCTCTTCCTCACTCTCTAAAAATAAATAAACATATCCTCACCCAAGAATTTTTTTTAAGTGAAAATTTATACAATTAAATGTTATTTACTGACAAAGACTATGTAATGAAATGGGATGCTTTCATGGCACAATTTTTCTGGAAAGCAACACAGATTTATGTTTCAAGAGCTTTAAAATACTGATACCCTTCACTCAGTAATTTACTTCCTTAGAATAAATTCCTATACATGAATCAGAAATATACACAAAATGTATAAGGGTATGCAGTAGTCCCCCCTTATCTTCTGTGGATACATTTCAAGATCCCCAGTGGATAATAATGAAACCTTTATAATCTATGTTTTTTCCTAAACAAACATATAATAGTTTAATTTATAAATATTATAATCATAGTAAAAATATTAACATTTATAAGTATGTTTATATTATACTTATAAATATTAGCATTTTCTAAACTTTGAGATTAATAAAATAGAACAATTATAATGTAGCATAATAAAAGTTATGTAAATATGGTTTCTCTCTTTCTCTCTGATAACTGAGATGGCTAAGTGACCAATGGTTGGGCAGAGTATACAGCATCGATATGTTGGACAAAGAGATGATTCACATCCCAGGTGGGATGGAGAGAGATGGCCTTAGATTTTATCACACTACTCAGAAATGTGCAATTTCAAACTTAGGAATTGTTTAATTCTGGAGTTTTCCACTTAATATTTTTAGACTGGTTGATCACAGGTAATGGAAACCACGGAAATCAAAACAGTGGTTTATATATACTGCAGTGTTATTTTCAACAATGAAAAATTAGAAACTACTTGAATGTCAACAAAAGGGATTAAATAAATTATAACTTATCCATGACAGGGGCTGGGAATACTAAATGGCCATTAAAAATACTGTTTCCCAAAATTATTTAGTGATAAAGAAAAATGGTTATGTTAGGTAAGAAAATCAAAACAAGAATATATACATTTTATCCAATTTTGTTTTAAAAAGCATACACACAAAAATGATTCTTACCCATGATATTCTGCATTTTCTAAAATGAGAATATATTGTTTTATAATATAAAAATATTAAGCACTTAAAAATATTTTTTGTTAATCTTCATCCGAGGATATTTTTCCAATGATCTTTAAAGAGTGAAAGGGAGGGAGAGAAGGGGTGAGGAAGAGAGAGAGAAACACTAATGTGAAACACATCAACTTGCTACCTCCCACACACACCCTAACGAGGACTGGGGATATGCACTCACCATTAGTTTTTGACAAAAGATATGCTATGGATCTGTGTAGTTTGGATAGTGCAGAAAACAAATCTGGTTGCCCCACCTCCATATATTTCATTATCAGTATGTAATTATAAATATTCCACTTTAGTCATGGCTAAAAAACAAAATATTTAAGTTGATTCTGAAATCAGCTGTAGAATACTTAGGGTCATCTCATACATCTTTATTTAGATTTTGCCACCCAAATATTTATGTCTATTATCCAAAACTGAACTTCCCTTCACATTAGGGATAAAAGCTAAAAATACTGAGATTTCTCTTTAACGTAATTTTAACACCACAGCTTAAAGATGTATTTATTATTTATCCCTACCAAAGAGTAAGCATGACACCTGCAAATGTTCTAATGGCCTTCAAGAAAATTATATGACTTCTACTTATAGAAATAGCTAAGAAGTCTGTGTAGAGAAGGTAACATCTAAAAGAAAAATCCACACAACTCAGATAATGAAAAGACAAAACCTTTGCAGAACGTAATTTAAGGAGTAGTTTTGTTATATGGTTCTTCCTTTCTTTCAAAGTACAATGTTATAACAGGACATACAGGGATAACTAAGCAAACTTGGAAAGTTTACCAAATTTTGACTTAGAGATAAGAAATTTTAAGCTGTGCTTTGGGAGATACAGCAAAAACCGTGGTATTTTACTTGGTCACAAAATTACTAAAAAGGAAAAAGAATCATCTAGTAATCCAAGTAAGAGTTCACAAGTTTTCCTTAAACTGCTAACCAAACCGTATCCTTAGTTTACAGGCACACCTGCTAGATATGACAACTCAAGTTTGATTCTACATGGAAAATTCCATATGGGTAGGGATGATGACTACTTTTGCCTCACATTATATTGCCAATACTAACATGGTGCCGGGTACTAAGCTATTTATTATATACTAGGGGCCTGGTGCACAAAAATTTGTGCACTCCAGGGAATCCTTCAGCCCAGCCTGTGCCCTTTCGCAGTCTGGGACCCCTCGGGGGATGTCCACCTGCTGGCTAGCCTGGGTGAGGGGCTGAAGGCCGTTTTCAGGCTGCCCACAGCTCCCATTGACCCAACGTCCCAGCAAGACTGGCTGGAATCAGGTTTCTGGGGTTTATTTATCGTCTATAATTGAAACTTTGTTGCCTTGAGCAGAGGACTAGGCAGGCAAGAAAACCTCCTGTTTGCTTCAGCTCCGTGGCTTCTATAATCAAAACATTGTTGCCTTGAGCAGAGGCATCTTAGTTAATTTGCATATTTGCTTCTGATTGGTTGGTAGGCGTAGCTTGTGGGTATAAAGGAGTGAGGGTTAATCTGCATGTTACTCTTTTATTAGACTAGATTGGTGAAATAAATAAATGAGTGACTATGGTATTATTACAAAGAATTTTTTAAAATAATGAAAATAGTAATATCAGACAATGCTTAGTGCTTAATTTAAAAAGTATTTAATTTAATCCTTAAAACCAACCCTATGAGGTAGATAAGTGTTATGCCTACTTTAAAGCACAGTTGAGGTTAAATAGCTTGCCCCAAATTACAATACTAAATAAATTCCTAAGAAGCAAGGCAGCTAGAACAAATTTAGCTCAAAGTGGATCCTCAAAACACTTGCTGGATGAATAGGTAAGTGAAGTAATAGAGTTGAGTCAAACACAGATCTAACTCTATTTTCCAGGGATCCAAAATGTTATTTAGAAAATAAGGATTTTCAGAGAATGTAAAAGAGCTATGCCGCTTCAACCCTGCTGTGCTCTGAGATTTGTGTCACTGAAAGGAGGAAAAACAGCTATATTCATATGCCACCCAATAAAAAAATTAGGACAAACTTCCTAGAGAAGATAGTCAAAAGTTCATGTTTTGAGGCACGCTGACTTGAAAAACATGACAATACTAAATAAAAGATACAAAGGGAAAAACAAAAAAGATATAGCCAAAACAAGGACCAAACAAGAACTAAAACAGTTCCTGTTGGGTCTGCTGTGCAAAGGCAACTGGAGTTTCCCTAGATTTAAAGTAGAGAGAACAATAATAACCCAAGACAAAAGGTGGGAGAGATGAGAGACTGTTTAAGATGAACCTTTAACCTATTGTGGGAGGTGGGACTTCCTCCTGAAAAAAGGCTGAAAACGGGTAAAATCAGACTTGCTTTTAGAAGCTGAGGTCTTGAGGGAAACTTGAAGGAAGCATAAACAGCCTCTGGGCCAAGCCCCTGAGGTGATGTGGGAACTTAGGCTGCCACCTGATTAGAATTCTGAGTCGCCTACACACTCTACTGTGGGCGGAAGCACTGAAGGGGGCCAGGCGTGGGAGCCAGCGCAAGGTCAGTACCAGACGGTTGGTTTGCAGAGAGCAGATGCTAACTCCAAGCAAGATTAGTCTGCAAAGCAAAATGACAAAAAGAAAAGGTAAAAATAGAAACAACAAAAGCAACCATCAGGAAATAAATTCGTTCTATATATACTGGAAATCGGGTGATATGAAAATGACTTTAAAATAAGTGGTTGGAATCTTTCAGAGACTATAAGGCATAAGAACCATAAAAACAAAACAGGAAATTGGGACACAAAAGCAGGCCCAAAAGAATACATGAAATAAGAATACATGAAAAAGAACCCATTTGGAAACCAGCAAGTGAAGATACAAAAATTTCAACAAATGAGATAAACTCCACATTACCTGTAGCCCAAGAGGTAACTGATGGATTAGAAGACATCCTGACCATCTGACTGAGTTCAGACAGACGCACAGAATGAAATATAACTATCTATCTATCTATATATATCTATATATAGATATATATAGATAGATAGATATATATATATTAGAGCAGTTAAAAGACTTGAATGATAGAATGAGAAATAGAAGCAAAAAGGTAGAGATAAATGTACAACCTTGAGTATATTCATTAATAATTTTTAAAAAGCTGGAAAATAAAGTAAGCATTCAATTTAAGAACAGAGAGACAGAGGAAACTCAGTAAGCCTGAAAACATTAGGAGAAAATTTTAAAATAAATACTGTGATCCCCAGGATCACTTTCATTTTACTTCCTTTCCATAAATACTACATTACAGTCAATAAGGCGTGTATCCAAAACAATGTAGGGTGGAGAAAGCACAAGTTAAACCTGCCCATCAAGCTAAACATGCAAACTTAAAAGCACAATTAAAATTCACAGGAAACAAATGACTCTCTTTTATGAAACAATAATATTTTAAGAGAGACTATTTCTATTACCATTGGCATCGTTTTTTTGCTATAGTTCTCTATTATATTTAAAAAAAAAACTGCAAGTGTTGATGGGCCCTATAATACCAACATTTTGAAAAGCAATTTTATAGCAACATTTTACAGCTCAGGTCCACCAGGGGGCGCCTTTGCCTTTCCCATCGAAGAAGTATGCAAATACAACTCGGCCCATCATTGCACAGTAACATTTTTAAACACCCTGTCCAATCGTAGCAAGACCACACACCAGTCAACAACATTACCGTTTCTAAAGCTCTTCCCCATTAAGGAAATGCACTGCAGTTAGTGAAAAGATCTGAGTAAGCTAGATGCAACAACGTCGGCTGGGGACCCTGCGTGGTGCTGTTCAGAGCACACCGTCCAGGCGAGGCCACGCGCCGCTCCCCACCCTGTACCTGCGGTGCGCAGCTCCTACGCACTAGCTCGTTCAGATTACCCAGGAAGCAAAATCCCATTCATTCCTCCTTCACAGGCCATGGCGCTCTCACAGCACATGTTCATTCATCCAACCCTGTGCCGCGCGTATTTCAGAGCGGCATCCTGTAGCAATAATAGAAATATCTGTGTGAAATTCTGCTTAGCATAGACTTTTTTTTTAAAAGATGGTTAATTCGGTCACAGAAATAGGTTACCCGGTGGTCTTATAAAACTGCGAACTGTATAAATATGACTAAGGCTATTTGATGCGGGATGAATACATAATAAAAGTGTTTCCTCATTCCTTTTATTTCCGCCTCTTAATACATATTTCGGCAGGAAGAACACACTTGGAGAAAAGTGAATGGCCAAAGTTAAAGAAAACCCTGGGGATTACATGGATTTTAAGGATTGGGCTAAAATACTAGCAAAGGCTTCATCCATTACGCCTGACTCCCTTCCAGAGGGTCCCACCGAACGCTCAAACAGCCGCGGACCGGCACCCCCCGAGGTGACGCGGAGGGAGGGCGCGCCCCTTCCCAAACGGGCCGGCCACGTCCGCAGCGGCCAGAGCGCTCGGCGCCACTGTCAGGCCACCGGGCGGGCACTCGGGCTGGGATGGGGGAGAGGGAGGATTCAAAAACCAAAGATCGAGAAAACCATCTGTTGCTCTCCTCTATCCTTACAAAGATGCCCGCATTCCAACACTTAGAATAATATTTCCGTGTAACCAAGTCACACCTCGGTCTTCTTCACATCGCCCTGAGCTGCCCACGATGCGGCCTAGCAGCACCTGCAGCCGCTTGGACGCGGGTCCCCGCGACGCAGAGCGCTCAGCCACGTCGGCCTCTCGCTGAGCGGTGAGATGAGGGGTCAAGGGGGGAGGGACGGCCCCGCGGCCTCTGGGCACCGCGGGGCACCCCCACATCCAGTTCCCCGGCCCTTCCGGCCGCGGGCTTCCCCTCCCCTCGGTCCTCGGACTCACACTCCTAGCAAACTAGGGACTGGATCCCGACCCCCCCAAACAGTTATCCGCTGCGGAAGATCCCCGCGGAGGGAAGCGCCTCTCCCCGCCCGGCCACGCGCCGGCCGACGCACTCCCGAGGCGGGACTCAGCTGAAGCCAACCAATCAGGGAGCTTCTCGGAGAGCCGCGAGGACGCGCTCTCCCTGACTTCACTTCCTTCGGGGCCGGGGTCCCGGCAGCCACGCTCCCGACGCCGCTTCCTTCTTTCCCGGAAGCCCTCCTTGCTAACCGAGGGCGGCCTTGGCTGAGCGCCCTTTTTGTGGCCGGAGGAAACCCTAGGGTAGGCGGGCGCGAGCCTCCGTTCCCGGGGACTTACCCGGCCGCGGGGTTTGCGGGGGGCCTGCGAGTACGCGCAGAAAGCCCTTCTGGAGCGGCCTTGGCACCGCTTTCGAGTCCTCCTTCGGAAACTTCAACTCCCAGAGGCAGGAAGGGCAGCTGCGCGGAGGCGGCTTCGGCGGTTACGCCTGACGTCATGTAACTGCGCCAGCGCCGGGCCGCAGCGGGGGAACCGGGCGGCGGTGGGTGGAGAGGGGAGTTCACGGGGGCGGGGTCAGGGGTCAGGGTGTTTGGAGTGAGGTAGTTCCCGCGAAGTGCGTTTTTCCTTTCAAAAGCACGTGTGTCCCCACGGGCTTGTGTTCATAGCTTCCTGTGGGGATGCGGGGGCGGGGGCGGGGGAGGGGAGGGTTTGAGGCATTCCTGCTTTTAAAAATTAAAAACACGAAACTGACCCAGTTATTAAGAAGGGCTCTTCGTTCTTCTGTGTTGGAGCTGAGAGGAAAGCATCTCTTGCCTAAATTTGCTATAATTCATACAGAACGCTGTTATCAGTATCATATATTTTACACAATTCAAACGGAAAATCAAATTTTAAAAGTCAAATTCCCAACAAGGTGCGTTTAAAGTAGAGTGTGTAAGCCGTTTTTCTTGCTTACAGTTGGAAATCTTACTCTCCATTCATTCCTGGAGTTATTTTTCCTATGGTGTTTTGCAAAACATCAGGTGACATTTCATTGTTTATAATACTTGACCTTATGTAATCTTTTTGCTATATATAGACCAAGTCAACTGAGAGAGAACTGGAACATAAGCCAGTGGATTGTTGTTTTCTGCTTAGTTATTGTTTTTTTGCTCCTTCTTTTAACAAGTGATTATTGCAGAATTTGAAGATACGAATAAAGCTTGAAAGGAATAGAAGACTGCTATCAGTATGAAAACAATTCTGAAATAAATTATTCTTTTTAAAAATATATGTTTTTATCGAATTCAGAGGAAGGGAGAGCGAAACATCAATGATGAGAGACTCACTGATGGGCTGCCGCCTGCCCGTCGCCCGCGGGAGACCAAGCCCCACAGCCTCGGCACGCGCCCTGGCCCGGAGTCCAAGCAGGACCTCCTGTTCCTTGGGCCACACCCGCAGGGCTGAAGTAAATTATTCTTGATATTTGAAAACTTACCTGAACGTGTTTAAAGGTTTCAGTGAATAAAAATTAAATTCAGAATTTGAGTGTTCTAGAATTGAAACGTATCTAAGTTTAATCACAAAAATGGCTTCCCTTGCTTTAAACTCTCAAACATTTCTTGAAAAACATGTCAGCTGTAGCACTGTTGTGGGTCACACTGTTTCTTCCTCATCTCAAATCTAAAAGATCTCGTAATTGAGCATTGGATCCATTTTTGATTTGTTAGTAGGGCATCTTTTTCCAGCTGCCTCCATAACAGGGCAAAGAGTAGCTGAGGGAGGATTAGTAATTGGATATGTAGCCCTTCACATGTAGGTCATTAAACTCAGGCTGGCATGGTGATGTGCCAGATCTTTTCACAGCTGTTCAGTTGTTCCTCAGGGATCTGTGTTATGAATAATTATATATTTTTTTCATAATTCATAATTGGCACCCTTAGATATTGTTTTTAAATTTAAGTTACTTTAAAACTCCCATAGTGGAGTCAATACGTTTTCTTTTAACTTTATAGTCATGGTGCAAAATGTGAAGTGATTGTAGTATCAATCCAAAACAAGCACAAAAAAGTACTAGCAAAAAAAAAAAAAAAAAGGTGACATGAAATAATTTCATGTTTATTAATTTGTGAAATTCATGTTTGACACATTTTTTGAGTTCCGTATTTTTTGTCTTTGTTTTGATACAAAATAACTAAACCATGATTGATATCCTTAAGGAATCCCTAGTCTACTTGGAGAACCAGCAGCAAGTAAATACCATATAACATACGAGAGATGCTTGTACGTGGAAAGGAGCAACTGAATGCACCTAGAATCAAGAGACATAGTTTCAGAAGTTGAATAAGTTTGCTCCATCCATGTTGGAAAGTAAGTAGGGGTTTTCAAGATAAAAAGAGAAAGGTATTTAAAATATTGGGAACAGTCAAAGCAAAGACATGTCAGTTTGGCACATGACTGAAAAGTTTTGAGTAGGATGAGGAAGGAAGAGAGAATAGCTCTGAGGGTTTTTGTAATCTGGACAACTGTAGGAATATAATTGTATTAACTGGATCATTTAGAGAGTAGTGGAAGAAACATAGGTTTTGCAAAAAGTAGTATGGTTTTGACTATGGGTTCTGTGAATTCTGTGTAGAAACAAATTTTAAAATCATATAGTTGGTAGTTTAAATCAACATAAGAGATTCAAATCAAAGAGAAGTTAGTCCATGGTTACAAACCTATAATGGTTATGAGGACTAGAAGGTAACAAAAGAGAAAAACTATCCGGGAGGACAGTGTTGCAAACAGGAGAGCACATTCTCTGTTTAATCAGGGTACAAGTTCCAAGTAGAAATGAGGGCCTAATGACATCAGATCTCAATTTTTTAAAGCAGCCGGAAATCTGAATCTTTATGTGAAACTTGGTTTTTAAGTGTTGTCAGCGATTAAAAAAAAAAAATTACTGAGCAGGCTAAACAAAACATGTCTGGGAACCACATTCAGACAATGGGCTGCCAGTTTGTTAACTTGGACTGTATATTATAGTAGAAAGGGGCTACAGAGAGAACCAGAATTTTAGGACACAGAAACATAGTAGTAAATACAGTTATGAGCTCCTCCAGATGTTTGGCCTGAGAACACAAATGTCATTATTTTAAGCCTAATTCTTTTATCCCATTAAGGTTGAGAGTTCTCTGCAGCAAGTTGAGAGTGGGGAGGTATGGGAATAGGGCACACTTGTGAGTAGTCAGCCCTCCAGATCTGCAGTTACGACATTCTCATCTTCAACTAACCAAGAAACAAAAATACATATATTTTTAAAAGGTACATTGTTGGGGCAAAATTAGGTTTACAGTTGTGAGTACAGGAAACAGTTTATTCTCATTACTTATTTTCTTTTTAATATGAACAACTGTAAACCTGCTTTTGTTCCATCCTGTATGTAGGTAAGCCTACAATGGTTGTGCTCTGCTGAACATATACAGATTATTTTTGTTTGTGATTATTCCCTAACAATACAGTATAACAACTATTTACAGTGTTTACATTGTATTAGATAGCGTAAGTAATCTAGAGATGATTATATAGTATAAAGTATACAGGAGGATGTGCAGTGATTATATGCAAATAATACCTCATCCTATATAGAACTAGTGGCCCAGAGCACGAATTTGTGCACATTGAAAGGAAATTAATTAGAAGAAATATTTTAATACTGCTATTCGCCCTTTCTCTATAATAGAAGTATCAGAGATGAAAGAAAATTAGTAAAATATATATGAAAATAATATATAAATTGATTAATAAAAAATAATAACATGATATAACAACAAATATTTTCCATGAAATTTTTACTGTGAAAATTTTATCATTAATATTTTTAAATATGCCAGATATTCTGGAAACTTTGCCTTTGCTATAACATCGAATAAATTTTCCATCAGATGGTTTTTCATCGGAGAAATTTAGGGATAGGCAAAATTGACATGTAACTACCATTCCAACACAACTATGTTCGATAATTGCATCCTCATTTACCATATTTTCTGGTTTATAAGACTACTTTTTAACCCAGGAAAATCTCAAAAGTCGGGGGTTGTCTTTTAGGGCGGGTGCTGAAACTTCCAAGTTGGACTAGAAAATCTGTGGTCACCGCATACGGTGGGGGGAGCTCAAAAATAGCCGCACTCCATTCATTTCAATGGAGCTGGATGGAGACCGCAAGTGTCTCCGGTCGGCTCCTTTTTGTGCCGCATACGGTCTCTCTCCGGACTTTTTAACCCAGGAAAATCTTCTCAAAAGTTGGGGGTCATTTTATATGCCCAGTTGTCTTATATGCCGGAAAATACAGTACCTCATTTTCGCAATGAAGGCAGTTCCTACCAGTATTGCTAATACTTGTCAATGACTGTTCTTCAGGCATATTCTGTCGACGACATCGCTTTCTTTCAGCCTCAGAGGTACAGTGTGCCAATAGTTGGTCTTCAGATACATTCCGTCGAGGATGCTGGCTTTTTTTGGCTTCAGAGGTATGTTGTAATAGTTGGTATTCAGACATATTCTGTTGACAATTTCAGCTTCAGAATGTCAACAAAAACATGACGTCATTACCCGGCACCCACAGCCACCATTTGCAGGCTGGGCTGGGCTAGGCTATGGGCTGCATTTTTTGCCAAGGCAGCATCAGCTGCAGTTTGGTGGTCTGTCACTCTGGGGTGGTGGCAGGGCCTGTGTCCCACTTGGGGGAAGCCAAGTGTTGCTTTGTTGGCACCAGGTCCACGGTGCATTTCTCTGTGTGTGTCACGGCAACTGCATTGAGTGTCCAGTGTCTGCTCCCTGGTGGTCAGTGCATGTCATAGTGACCAGTCAGACAGTGGGAAGGACACTCAGCATATTAGCCTTTTATATCCTCTTATATAATAAAAGCCCGGCAACCAAACGGCGGAACGACCAGAACAACCAGTCGACTAGTCACTATGATGCTCAACACAGGAGCTGCCCCCTGGTGGTCAGTGTGCTACCACAGTGGGAGCACCACTCAGCTGACCAGGATGAGCAGCTGCTCCCACTGTGAACCCTGGGCTGATGGGCAGGAACCCGGGCCACTATCGTCACCTCCTTGCCTCAGGCTCGTCCTCCTTGCTCCCTGCCACCTCCTCAGGATGCCCTGTAGGCTGCACAGTGCCACCGCCAGACTCGCAGAGCCGATTCCAGAAGCTGGGAGGTGGGTTCGTGGCCACCGCGGGACTGAGGGCTATTCTGCCACCTCTCAGTGCTGTTGTCCCTCGCCGAGCCTCCATTGGGTCCCCTGGAGAGGCGAGTGCTCTGGCTCCGCAGAAGATGCCGGACCAGGGAGCAGCCGCTCAGAGGATGGGTCCACAGCCCCTCAACAGACCTGGATGAGCAGTGCTCCCACAGCGGGCCAATCCCCGCAGGCCACACCCCCCACCAGTGCATGAATCCTGTGCACTGGGCCTTTATATATAAAACCCTAATATGCAAATAGACTGAATGGCAGAACAACCGAACAACCGGTTGCTATGATGTGCACTGATCATCAGGGAATGTGTGCGGAACATGGTGGGTGTTGGTAGCAGGTGGCAGAGTGCGGAACATGGTGGGCATTGGCTGTGGTGGAATGGTGGAGCAGGTGAGCGGGGGGCACCAGACCAAGGCAGAGAGCCAGTCGCTGTCATCGGGGCGAGCCTCTGATGGTTATTGAAAATTCTTTGCTCCTGCGTGCTATTGTCCCACTGGGTGCTTGCACCTGCTGCCAGCACCCAGGACTGGCCCCAATCACTCCGTGCCATCAGTGGGTGCAAGTGGGGCTGGCGCCATCAGTGTATGAGAGCGGCAGCAGTGGGAGCAGGGCTGCTGGCAGACGGAACTGGGCGCTGCACTGGGAGGGGCAGGGTGGGGGCATGGAGGATGGGCCAAGACCCACCTCTCTGCCCACTGCAGCCTTGCTGCCCATAGTTCCTTTCAAGGTGCACTGGCCCCTAGTGTATAGATAAAAGCCTAATGTGCAAATTGACCGAAGAGCAGAATGACCGATGGAACGACTGGTCTCTGTGATGCACACTGACCATTAGGAGGCAGATACTCAACGCAAGAGCTGCCCCCAGTCAGCCTATCGGTCGCCCCGCAGATGACGGGCCTGCCAGCAAGTGGGCTGGCACTGCCATCTGATTACCCTGTTGCCTCCAGCAGAGGGAGATGACCTGAGGCGGCAGGGGGCAGGGCCGATGAGCGGGCAGCACCAGGCTGGCCAAGGCGGGCACCAGCACGGGTCCCCCAATCACCCTGCCAGTTGCCACATAGATTGGCCCTGATTGCGGGCCAGGTCTAGGGATTCATCCTACCTGTGGATGAATTTCATGCATCGGGCCTCTAGTCTGTACTAATAATAGAGGAATATACAAATTGTCCAGGAGGCCCTCACAGTAACAGTAACAACTGAACAGCAGGCTGTGTGGGGTGACAAGGCCGGCAGGAGGGTTAGTGAGGGACGATCAAACGACTGAACAGCAGGCTGCATGGGCAACCAGGCTGGTAGGGGTGTTAGTGAGGGATGACCAGACGCCTGAATAGCAGGCTGCATGGGGCGACCAGGCCAGCAGGGGAGGGCATTAGGGGGTGATCTGGCAGGCAGGGGAGGGCAGTTGGGAATGATTAGGCCAATAGGGGAGGGCAGTTATGGGCCGATCAGGCCAGCAGGGGAGCAGTTAGGGGGCAATCAGGCCACAGGCAGAGGCAGTTAGGAGGCAATCAGGTTGGCAGGCAAAGGTGGTTAGGGGTGATCAGGCAGGCAGGCGAGCAGTTAGGAGCCAGTGGTACCAGATTGTGAGAGGGATGTCCAACTGCCAGTTTAGGCCCGATCCCTGCCTAAACAGCAGTCGGACATCTCCCAAGGGGTCCTGGATTGGAGAGGGTGCAGGTGGGGCTGAGTGACTCCCCACTCTGTGCGCAAATTTTGTGCACTGGGCGTCTAGTTTTACATAAGGGACTTGAGTGCCCTTGGATTTCCCTAGCCAGGGGAGGCATCCTGGAACTAACCCCTAAGAGACAACTGTACATTAATTTCTACTTAGGGAAACCAAATATAAACTAATTTTTTAAAAATGCCTTCAAAGTTATGTAAAAGCAGGAACAACCTATCATTTCAACTTGAATTTTAATTGATTTTGCAGCTATAGGAAAGTGCTGGGGTTCTTGTTCCAGCATTAAAAAGGGGCTGTATGTAGATTAAATAGTCCAGAGACAAAGTATAATTTTGAGAGGCATTTAGGGGTCAGAGGAGCCTAGTTTAAAGGAAACTAAGATCTCCTTGTCTCAGGACCCCATGCTTTTTATTAACACAAATTGTCGTGAGGCAAGGCAGAGATATACACATCAAAGTGTCAGGGTTTCATATACAGAGTCCATTGTCAGACTGGGGAGAATTAGCCTACAGCTGTTCAGGTGTTTGGCCAGTAGGAGGCAATAACATGTAGATTAAGATGCCCCGAGCTGTCTGGCAGCAAACAATCAACTTTATATATCCTATTCAGGTTTGGGGAAATGTCCTCAGCCATTCTCAGGTTCAGCCCTACTGTCATGCTGGAATTGGCTTCTGGCAGGAAAGGTTTAAAATGGTGGGTTTTTTTCCCCAATTCCTTATTCTCATCCCTCCCAAGTAATATTGAAGACTCTAGGAAGGTGACTACAGAAGCAGTGTAGTTTGAATCTCCTCATAGAAACAGGTAGAGCATGTATGATAGACAAAGAACACTAATATCAGCACACTCAGATCATAGCTACAAAACTAAATGAAAAAGATTTCTTATAAAGCTCAGAATATGAGTGACTGGGTACAAATCAATTCAGTATTGACATATTTGCAGGAGGAAACAGTGGAAAGACAACATAGCATCTGAAGGCTGTAAGAATGGGAGAACCACAAACTGCCAACAGGTATTCACTGAAAAGTAAGGGAAACCAATGTGAAATCACTAAAACTGGCAGATTGTAATTTCAGGGTGAGTACAAAGGGATGAGAAGGAAGCTCTGAAAATGCTGAAGAGTACATATGTGGGGATAGGGGGGACTATGAACTCTCAAAACTTAAACCTGAACTCCCTTCTTGGATAAAGCCCAACACAAGGAGGAACTTCTAGGAGGAGAAATCAAATTAATCAGGATATAGATAATAAAGACCAAAAAAAAATAAGTAAAACAGGTACAGATAAAACATGGGAGAGAAGAGGAGGCAGAGCTCAAATAAGAAAACACCAGAAAGGAAGCTCTAGAGCCATGAGGTTAGAAAAGATACTCTACTCACTACTCTGTCTTAAAAGTACAGAATAAATTATTTAACCTACAACTATACCACAAAGTAGGATCATAGTTTAATCCTATTAAAAGTTATTGTGTTACAAATTAATATAAAGCAGAAAAATAAATGAAAGTATAACCCAATATTTCAAAATGAGGAAAATTTTAAATGATAGAATATGGAAAGAACAACATAAATCTAAAAGTTCAAAATGATTTGGAGAAAAAATTTGAATTGACAGAACTCAGAAAGGAATATGTAGTATAACAAGTACACAAATATATCCAATATCATGTCTAGTATATACTGGAAGTCCTAGCAAGTGCAATAAGACAAGAAAAGGAAATAAAAAGAAGTAAAACTGTTCTCAAATGACATGATTGTCTTTGTAAAAAACTCTCCCAAATCAACAACAAAAAAACATATTATGGAACTAATTAGTGGTCATAGTAAGATCACAGGATACAAGGTTACCATACAAAAGTCAATTGATTTCTTATTTACTATCAGTGAACATCTGGAACTTGAAATTAAAAATTAGACCCCCAAAATAGAAATACTTAGGTATAAATCTAACAAAACATATACAGGATCAATATGAGGGAAACTACAAAACTGATCTAGGAAATAAAGATCTAATTAAATGTAAAGATAGCTTGTGTTCATGGCTTAGAGGACTTGATGTAGAAATAGCATATTTTATACCCATATCTTAGCTTCTAATACCATCTAATCTAATAAAAGAGTAATGTGCTAATTGTGTCACTCCCCTACATCCCAACCCACACCTACCAGCCAATCAGAGCGACTATATGTAAATTAACCCAAACAAGATGGCGGCCGGCAGCCACAGAGCTGGAGCAAACAGGAGGCTTCATTGCACCGGTGATGGAGGAAGCTGCCTGCCTAGGCTGACTGTGGCCTCTGCTCAAGGCAACAAAGTTTTAATTATAGAAGATAAATAAACCCCAGATACCTGCTTCCAGCCAGTATCGCTAGGAGCTTGGGTGGCTGGGGTCTGTGGCCAGCCTGCAAACAGACATCAGCCCCTCACCCAGGCAGGAAGGCACACCAGCAGGTGGACATCCCTCAAGGGGTCCCAGACTGCGAGAGGGCACAGGCCAGGCTGAAGGACCCCTTCCCCCCACCAAGTGCACAAATTTTTGTGCACCGGGCCCCTAGTAATCTAATAAAAGTAATATGCAAATTGACCCTCACCCTGTTACACCTAAGCCACGCCCACCAGCCAATCAAAGTGGCTGTATGCAAATTAACCCAGCCAAGATGGTGGCCAGCAGCCACGGAGCTAGAGCAAACAGGAGGCTTCCCTGGAACCAGCTATGGAGTTGAAACTGCCTGCCTAGGCCAGCTGGGCCTCTGCTCAAGCCAACAATGTTTCAATTATAGAAGCCATGGAGCTGAAGCAAACAGGAGGCTTTCTTGTCTGCCTAGGTCTCCGTTCAAAGCAACAAAGTTTCAATTATAGAAAAATAAACCCCAGAAATCTGATTCCAGCCAGCCTTGCTGGGAGGTTGGGTCAATGGGAGCTGTGGGCAGCCTGAAGACGGCCCTCAGCCCCTCACCCAGGCTGGCCAGGCACCCCAGTAGGGACCCGAACCCTGAAGGAACTGTGGGCATCCTGAAAACAGCCCTCAGCCCCTGACCCAGGCTGGCCACATCCCCCGAGGGGTCCCAGACTGTGAAAGGGCACAGGCCAGGCTGAGGGACTCCCCCAAGTGCACAAATTTTTGTGCACCAGGCCCCTAGTCTATAATATTAAAAGTATAATATGCTAATTAGACCAGACGTCATTCTGAATGTGATTCCAGACGAAGATGTGGCTGGAGGAAAGCCCAGGTCTCGGGTGCCTGTGCAGGCAGCCAGAGTGAAGCCTAGGTCCCGTGTGCATGCTAGCAGCCAGACGGAAGCTGGTGCCAGAAGCCAGGAGAAGGAAGGCCTACTCTTGCATGAATTTCGTGCAGCGGGCCTTTAGTCTACATATATAAAAGCCAAGTGACCGGAACAATGGATTGACGGGTCACTACAGCATACACTGCGGAGGCCAACTGGCCAGATCAGGGTCCCAATTGGCCCTTGAAACCTCCTGGGGACCATCACCCTGGCCAGTCCTGCCCCTGATTGGCCCCCATTGGTGCGGGCCAGTGGACCCCACCTGTACACTGGACCTATAGTTCTTCAATAAGAGGAATCAGAGCTTCTTGGACAAATGACAAGATGAAAATATATAAGATGAACCTGGAGCATTTAGTAGCGCCAGAAAGTAAGGAAATGCTTAAACACACTCAGATGTCAAAGGATCACAGGAGCCAACTGAAAAAGCCCCCAATGGCCAAAGCTGTAACAATGCTAATTCCCTAACTGAATTATATTGTATTGAAGCCACTTAAAGATAACTTGAAGTGCCCCCTAAACATTTTTTTCATTGATACTTTCTAAGGACAGAGTAAAGTGGTTCTGAGGCTATAAAGACTATTCCTGTATTGCTATCATACTTCCTTACCTACTACATCTATATCTAATTGGGTAATACATTTTCTTCCACATTTAGTGGGGTGAAATTCATTTATCTTCTAATCAAGGAAAATGAGTTAACTCCTAACAACCTGTGATATGTAACAGAAATATAACTGTATGTAGAAATTAGTCATCCATCTTTATTTCATAGTCTCTTATTTATCAATGCAGTATAGTAGTATAGCCGTGCCATGTATTACCAGTGGAATGTCCTTGTCTTAAAATAGATTTTGATCTGGCTAACATAGATCAGTATTTTTCCCTGTAATTTTAACCAAACATATGTAACCACAACAGCTAAATGCTTTGTTAGCTTCCATATCCCAAATTGTGTGGACTTATTAAAGAACAGTCCTGATTAATAATTCTGTATCACCCATCTAAACTAATAAAAGCGAAATATTAAAATTAACCGTTTCTCCGAGACAGGGTAAGCCACGCCCATCAGCCAATCAGAGCGGCTGTATGCAAATTAGCCCAGCCAACATGGCGGCCGCCACTCACGGACCTGAGTAAACGTTTAGGCAGCGTCCGTTGCAGCAGGAGCGAGAGGGAAACTGTTTTCGGCCCTTGGCAGGCAGGCTCCGAAACATGTTTCAATAATGTATCAATCATAGAATCCTCGGGAGCTGAAGGGAACAGCAGACCTAGCCTGAGTCTAAAACTATAACATTGTTGCAGTATAGACTCTGCGAGGTGAGGCAGAGAGAGGCTTTGTTACATGTGTAGGCCGGCTTAAAGGAACAGTGTATCAATTATAGGATAAAAACCCCAGAAATCTGCGTCCAGCTAGCCTTGCTGGGACGTTGGGCAATGGGAGCTGTGGGCAGCCTGAAAGCCCCTCACCCAGGCTGGTCAGGCACGCCAGCAGGTGGGCATCCCCCGAGGGGTCCCAGACTGCGAGAGGGCACAGGCCGGGCTGAGGGACCTCCCGAGTGCACAGAGCGGCTGCAGGGCGGGACAGCACAGGATCCAGGACCCATGAGTGGGAAAGAGGCGGCAGGGTTGGAGGGCACCAGGAAGAGGCGGCAGGGGGTCAGTGGGCTGCTTGGTGGGCTTCCCAGGCCCTTTGCAGGGCACCAGGAAGCGGGTAAGAGGCGGCAGGGTCGGCGGGCTGCTTGGTGGGCTTCCCAGGCCCTTTGCGGGGCATCGGGAAGCGGGTAAGAGGCGGCAGGGTTGGCGGGCTGCTTGGTGGGCTCCCCAGGC
>PVJC01027930.1:0-22950 GCA_004026665.1 Murina feae
ATGACTTCTTGAAAGAATAGCAAATATAATGCATTGCATGGAAACAGTGGGTCTATTAACTAAAATAAAAATATGTCTGTGAAAAAACATATATGACGACATCCAGGATGATGAAAGAGAACTTCAGAAGAGCTTAAATGTATGAAATCCAAATTAACTACAAAACATAACATTTAGTGATGTTTGTATAAATCGTACTTGAGAATTCCAATTGGTATGGACTACTGGAAGCAGGCACAGCAAAAACACTACAAAGAACTCTAATGTGATTGTCTAGGCATAAGAAGATTATTGTCTGCCAAGAATAATGGCTAAAGTAGTGAAAACTATAAATTGAAAAGAAATAGTGGAGAACAAAAGTACTTGGCACATTTAAGGTATTAATGTGGTAGGCAAAAAAAAAAAAAAAAAAAAAGAAATGTATTTTGGAGTGAAAATCACAAGTTTAGTGTTTGAGTAAGTTCCAGATGGAAATGAATAAACATTGTGACAGGAAGGTATCCGGGCTAGAGGCATGTTTTTGGAATTCTCTCTTGATAAGTGTGTGGTCAAAGGGCACATACTCTCTGAGGGACTTATTATAAAGAAATGTCAGCAGAGGGACAAAAGCTGAACCTAGTCAGGTGTTGACAAAGCATGGCGTCCTAAAAACTTTGTGAGACAATAGAGCAATCAAAATTATCAAATGATATTGGAAAGATAAATCCAAATAAAATAATAGTGGGGACTTGTATAATTTTAAAAGTGCAATAATTGGTGACATATTCGCCAGTACCTTCATACATTAAAATAATTTCATTGATTTCCTTTTAGTTGGAAAGCATTGTACTGGTATAGCCACTGCCTTCATAGGACACATATATAACTGTGGAAAGATGAATATATAAATATTGTGAAATATTATCATAGAGCATTTTAATTGTGCTTAATATTACCAAAGAGCATTTAAATATTGATTAAAAATGCTAATCTACTCAAAAGTTCTTTACTTAAAAGGAATCTATATAGTTTCATTTTCCTTATAACTTTACTATTTTTAGTAATACTCATATTTATTGTAGTTCTTTCTAATAATATCGAATCAATTAGTAATTAAAAATTTATAGATGACTTATGTACTTAAGAATAATATTCCAATATGAGGTGTCTAAAGAGATTGTTAATGTCTTATTATTTACTAGGTAGAATTAAATAACATCAAGCATTATAGTTTCAAAGATAGAAAAAGATACCATTAACAATTTAAACATTAAAAGAGTGTGTTTTATTTTTTAATATATTTTTATTGATTTCATAGAGAGAAGTAAGAGATAGAAACATCAATGATGAGAGAGAATCATCAGTTGGCTACCTTCTGCATGTCCTCTACTGAGGATTGAGCCCAAAACCTGGGCTTATGCCCTGATCCAGAATCAAACCATGACCTCTAGGTTCATAGATTGACACTCAACCACCAAGCCACACCAGCCGTGCAAAAGAATATGCTTTAAAAAAATATTGTTTTGTTGCCCATTATTATACCTATTTTAATACACTTATTTTAATGTCAAAATATTCTTGATGTTGTGTGACACCAATAGATAGCAATTGTTTAACTTAATGCATTTGACAGAATAAATCTCAATTTATTTAAAACTATTATTTTCATTACTTGCTCATTATTCCAGTTTTAGCATAGGAAGGCATACATTTTCTTTTGAAGGTAAGAGTATCTTTATTTTTCTTTTTTTAATAATTTGATATTGTACACATATTTATGGCCATATGGATTTTATTTATAATTAATAGAAAATAATTATATTTTCATGGAAAGAGGATAAATAAAGACATGTTGCAAGCTATAGAAGCAATAAAATTAAGATGGTAAATAGAGAAATATTTGTTTTAAAAAAATAAAATACTAGACATGGTAAATTCTAGCCATATATTTTTTTTTCTTAAATATCTCTTGCTTTTAAGTCACACGCTTCAGAAAATTACTTGTTAGATCATGACCCTACATACTAAGAAAGATATATTTAGAATGATTTTTTCTTATCTCCTTTCCAATTTAATATCTACAAACCTCAAAATTATTATAATTGTGGAGAACTGCATCTCTGTTATCCCCGGTAATTTTAAGAATGTTGTTTAGAAATGACAAATAATGAAGCCCTTTTCATTCTTTTTAAAGTCCAAATATAGATACAAAAATAGACAGTGTATGGTTATTATTTTGCTAAACAAAGATGAGATTGATGAGGTTATGCTTACTTCACTTTCAATTGTTTGCCTGTACTAGTAGTTCGTAATTGCTTATTTATTTTCTTTATACAATGTGAGAAAAGTGTGAGGA
This sequence comes from Murina feae, assembly GCA_004026665.1. NCBI lineage: Eukaryota > Metazoa > Chordata > Mammalia > Chiroptera > Vespertilionidae > Murina > Murina feae. The sequence continues at coordinate 2,336 of PVJC01027930.1, forward strand.
GGTTAAATGAAATTAAACAACACCATCTTAAACATTTCATTAACTGTATTTGGGACAAGAATTTGATTTATTCAGCTTTTGATTTTTATACAGATTCTTCAACACTCAGCTATAATCTGGATCAATCTATGCACCTTTCCACTCCCATTTCCCTCAAGTTGTTATTTTAAAAATTACTTTTCTTAGTGTTTTCTTCTCTGTGTTCTTTTGTCACACTGAGAACTGCTTTATACTGATTACAATATTTTATGCTGCTAGAGGAAGACACTGTTTTTGATAGTATAAAATAATTTCTCATCATTAAAAATAACATTTTGTCTATATGGGAAATATTAGAATAGGGAAAAAATGGTAGAAAATAAATTAGAAATAATTTTCCATCTGATTGTTCTTGTGCCAAACTAAAAAATGAGAAGAAAACAAATGCATAAAGCTGAGTTCAAGAGTGCTAAAAAAAAAAAAAAATAGTGGGAAAGGGATTAACATGTGTAAGAAACATTGAGATTGGTTTGTGGAATTCTTGCCTTATTTTGTAGGAAATCTGTGTTCTTCACCATAACTGAAGTAGTTAGTGTAAACTCAAAAACGTGTTTTCCTTTATCTGTCAAAGCGTTTCAGATTCTGTGTCTTTCATCCTATCTAATAAAAGAGTAATATGCAAATTGACCATCACATGGTGGCTTCCCCCATGTGGTCAAAGATGGCCACCACAAGATGGCCAGCAAGGGAGGGCAGTTGGGAGGCACCCAGGCCTGCAGGGGAGGGCAGTTGGGGATGGACCATCCTGGCAGGGGGAGGGCAGTTAGGGGCAATCCGGCCAGCACAGGAGCAGTTAGGCGTTGATCAGGCTGGCAGGGGAGTGGTTAGGGAGGCGAGAGGTTGGGAGCCAGAAGTCCTGGATTGTGAAAGGGATGTCCCAGATTTGAAAGGGTGCAAATTTGGCTGAGGGACACCACCTCCACCCCTGCACTCCCACTCCATGCATGAATTTCGTGCACCAGGTCTCTAGTAGATTATAATTTAGTATTATATTTTTTTCTCTCTCACTTTCTGTCTCTCTGTGTGTCTCCTTGTCTCTCAAGAACTTTCTCTCTCTTTCTGGAAAAATTTAAAATAATCCTATAAACTGTGTCAAGGATATGGAACACCTAAGACTCTGCATTGTTGGCAACAACATAATTTGACCTTATCGCTTGGAATAAATGTTTGCCAGTACTTAAAAAAATATAACATAGATATATTTTATGAAGTAACTAACCTGCTTCTAGCTATAAAAAAAGAAATTTAAAAAAGACAATCCTATATAATAAAAGTCTAATATGCGAATCGACTGAATGGTGGAATGACCAGTTGCTATGACACGCACTAACTGCCAGGGGACAGACGCTCAACACAGGAGCTATCTCCTAGTGGTCCCACAGGGGGAGTGCCATTCAGCCAGAAGCTGGGCTCAAGCCAGGCTCACAATTGGCAGTGATGGTGGTGGGAGCCTTTCCCGCCTCTGCAGCAGCGCTAACAATGTCTGACTGAAGGCTTAGGCCTGCTTCTTGGACATTCTCCAAGGGTTCCCAGACTGCAAAAGGGCACAGGCTGGGCTGAGGAACTCTCACAAGTGCACAAATGTTGTGCACTGGGCCACTAGTATCTATATAATTTCAGTTTATTGAAGCTCCATTAAATTTCTTTTGGAGGGTGCCTCCCCACCCCTTTTTTTGTTTATTTTTGCATAGTTTCTATTGCTATGTCTCTAAGTCCATAAGTTTTTGGGTTTTATTTTCCTATAAATGTCTAATTGTTATTGCAGACAGTATAATTTTCATTTCTAAAAGTTTGATATGAGGTGCTTTTTATGTATTCTGCATCTGTACTTAGCACATTCAATCTTTGCTATTTATTTATCAGCACATGGGATTCAGTTATAATAATAATTTTATTATACTTGTCTGCTAACTATACCTTTGATGTCATTTCTATGATTCAAATGATTGATGTTTTTTCTTCATTAGGGACATATTTGCCTGCTTTGCCTTCCTGATAATTTTTTTATTGGATTATATTATTGGATTCAATTACATAGGGGCAAACACCTTAACAGACACCCCACAAAAAAAAATACAGGTGGAAAATAAGCATATGAAAACATGCTCCACATCACATTTCATTAGGAAAATGAAAATTACAAGTACAGTGACATACCAGTTAGTTCAAGTAATCAAAAGGAAGCACAAGCAAATGGCTAAGTCAACAAGTATATACGGCAAGCAGAGAATCGATTTAGAAGAACGTTAATTATATCATTTACATTTATTGTTCTGAACCATGTAGGAAATCAGCATTATTATGAAAAGGAAACTAAATATAATTAAATATAGAATTTGTTTATTAAAGTTATATAAAATAATATCCTTTTAAATATATATCAATAAATAATTATTTTATCAGAGAACTGCTAATATGCCAATTTAATTGTGCTAGTTAGCATAAAATGATGGATAACAGATGTGTTCAGGAAACAAAGGTAGGACTTTTTTTTTTCTCTGATTCTAATTAAGCTGAAATATTACCTTTACCTCTGCTAAGCTGTTTTCCTTGACTATCCTTCAACAAACATGCATTTAGAAATATAACTAAATCACTTTCCCTGAACCAGTCTGAGCTCTGAGTGTCTCCTTCCTATTGGGTCCATACTCTCCATTATATAAAATAGAGGCATTTGTATGAGAGAAAAGAAACAAAGCAAAAAAAAAAAAAAATGCTGCTCATGGTGTCATCTCATTGGGGAAACTTAACTTCAGGTGAAACCAAACCATCTCAAAAACAAAAGTATTATTTTATACCTTGAGGCATGAATTGCCTAAGTTTAAATGTCATGGGGGAGCAAAAATAAACAGACATAGAGTGATTTCTGTAGGTGACTTCCCCCCCATTATTTTAATAGAGTTTAGGAGCATAATAATTTCAACTCCCCCTCTTCTTTTAAAGAATTATATTGGTTATCGAATCTAATAAAAGAGCAATATGCAAATTGACCATCACTCCAAGATGCCTAAGCCATGCCCACCAGCCAAGCCACGCCTCCAAGCCAATCAGAGTGGCCATATGCAAATTAACCCAGCCAAGATGGAGGCCAGCAGCCACGGAGCTAGAGTAAACAGCAGGCTTCCATTGTAACTGTTGTAACTGCCTGTCTAGGCTGGCTGAGCCTCTGCTCATGGTAACAATGTTTCAATTATAGAAGATAAATAAACCTCAGAAACCTGATTCCAGCCAGCCTCGCTGGGACCTTGGATCAATGGGAGCTGTGGGCAGCCTAAAAATGGCCCTCAGCCCCTCACCCAGGCTGCCCAGGTACCCCAGTAGAGACCTAAACCCTGAAGGGACTGTGGGCAGCCTGAAAACAGCCCTCAGCCCTTCATCCAGGCTTGCCACACCCCAATGGGGTGAGGGTCCCTACTGGGGGGGGGGTGCTTGGCCAGTCTGCAAACAGCCCTCAGATACTCACCAGGCATGCCAGCAGGTGGACATCCCCTGAATGGTCCCAGACTGCGAGAGGCACAGGCCAGGCTGAGGGACCCCCCCCATCCAGAGTGCACAAATTTTTGTGCACTGGGCCCCTAGTAAATTTATAACAGTTGAATTGGGGGGCGGGGAGGAAGGGGAGGAAGTATTTTAGAAGAGGCTTCTTACCTTCGCACAATTGCAGTAGCTTTAAAATCAGGTTTGAAATGTCTTGTTCTGTTACCATTTAATTCTCTTTAAAAGCCCCTGGAAATGTTCAGCTTGTCACTGAAGTCCTGCTTAAAAAACACATTATGAACATTATAAAACACATGCATTTTCTTCAGCCTAGAAAAAGCTTTTTGTCATAAAAAGAAAAAGAGGATTATTATTAGATGTAACAATAAGAGGATCAATTAAGGGGCCGACCCTGCTTTTATTCATGTAATCCCATTTTAAGTAATGTGCTAGAGTCAGACCAGAGAACATAAGCAGGAAAGCCTGTGATATTTACTAACGACTAAGCTTCAGTCAACCTCTCAAATCATCTTGATATTAAAATGTGTATCTTTCTGATAGCTGCTCCTAACTCAACTCTGACAAAGATTCTAAAATAAAATATAGCAGTATCACATTATAGCCTAGGATATTATTTTATATTTATCATTGTCACCCAATTTTCTTGGGATAAACAGCCTTTATGTTAATAGAAGACAAGGGCAGGAGACATTGTTTATAAGAAAAGAAACAAAGATGTTTGGGGAATCTGTTTCTGAGTGTATTTATATGGCCCCAAACAATAATCATTTTTATTTTTTTTCTTGTAAACAGATATGGCTACAGGTAGAGATGTAAGGAAGTGTCATTCTTATCAAAATGATTAATTAGTGATTAATTAATGTCCAGGTGCCTAACAGTAACCCAATGTGAGGAAGGAAAAACAGCATATTTCCGCACATCGATAAGATCAAAGTATGTAGCATAACTATCCAGAAGCCTGGACAATATTAATGATATTCTCTTGGTGACCGTAGTATTAGCAGCTGGTAAAGATGAGTACACCTTCAAAAGCTGTTATGCCTTGCACGTCAATATGTCTAGTAGAGTTGGTAAGATGTCACATAAAAACTGTTCATAAACTCACAAGAGACCAATCATGGACGTAGTTTCAACTTTAGTGAGGTAAAAGAGAGCATCTTCTGCAAAGGTTCCACAGAAATGGTTTTAATCTATACAATATTATTTGAAATATTTCTTATGACATATGTCATATAAATTAATGAATATTAATTTGCTATCTAGTAATTTATTTCAAAAAAAACGAATAAAGTTCACAAAGTCACAAATGAAGTGTCTTTTTTTAAAAATTAATCTTTGTTGTTGAGATTATTATAGCTGTCCCTCTTTTTCCCCCCATAGCTCCCTTCCAACTGTTCCACCCCACCCCAGGCCCTCACCACCCTACCATCTGTGTCTATAGGTGATGCATACATGCATATGAGATCTTCGTCTAATCTATTCCTGCAGCTCCCCACACCCCTGAGAATCAGTTCCATTTCCATGCCCCTGATTCTATTCCATTCACTAGTTTATTCTGTTCATCAGATTTTTTATTCATTTGACTTTTAGGTTCAACTGTTGATAGATATGTATTGGTTGTCACTTTGTTGTTCATATATTTTTATTTTTTTCTTCTTCCACTTCTTTTTTTAAATATATTTTTATTTATTTCAGAGAGGAAGGGAGAGGAAGAGAGAGATCGAAACATCAATGATGAGAGAGAATCATTGGTTGGCTGCCTCCTGCATGCCCCACACTGGGGATCGAGCCCACAACCAGGCATGTGACCTGACTGGGAATCAAACCGTGATTTCCTGGTTCATAGGTCAACACTCAACCACTGAGCCATTGCAGCAGGGGTTCTTCCACTTCTTAAAAAATACCATTCTGCATTTCATATAATATTGGTTAGGCGGTAATGAACTCCTTTAGCTTTTTCTTATCTGTGAAGCTCTTTATCTGACCTTCAATTCTAAATTATAGCTTTGCTGGGTAGAGTAATCTTGGTTGTAGGTTCTTGCTACTCATCACTTTGAATATTTCTTGCCACTCCCTTCTGGCCTGCATAGTTGTGGGCTCAATCCCTGGAAGGGGGAGAGCAGGAGACAGCTGATCAATGGTTCCTCTCTCATCAATGTTTCTACCTCTCCATCCCTATACCTTCCTTTCATTGAAATCAATAAAAACATATTTTTAAAAAGATTTCCCCATATTAATTCAGCTATATTTATTTTATAAACTATGACATGGATCAGTAATATTGCAAAAATTGACCAAAGGAAATTAAAAATATATTATTGGATGATGTGGAGTAAAAGTGGCAGGACACTTGGAGCAATAAAAATAGAGAAGACATGGGAAGCTGGCAATCAGGAGAATGTTGGGTAAACATCTGGACTGGCAGTTTTTTCTTACAGAGGAAATAGAGTTTTATGATGATTCAAAAATCATGTTTCAATGAGATTTGATTATTCAAGATGTAATTGAAGAATATTTATATTAATTTTTATAATTATAAAATCACTTGGTTCCTTTTTTGAGGTAAATGTTATTGACTAATGTAATCCAAGGTTGGTAAAAATATGTGAAATATATGGACATTTACTTCCATGTTGTCTTTAATTGTGTTGACCACTGACATAATTTTTCTTATAAAGATATGTAAAGGTAAACTTACAATCTGGACATTTTATTACTTGTGGGTAATCTGTCAAATGGTATGACATGAAATTATGTTGATAATATTGACTAATATTAGGCCAAGAAATTATAAGTTTTTTTTACATATGCACTGTTTATGTGTATCACCTCCAATAATTATAAAGTTGATGTACATAATGTCTATTAAACATTCTGTTTAAAGTATTTGTTATATATTGATCATGAGTTAAGATTTTAAAATTTGTTCTATAGCTAAAGTAATTTAGATAATGGCATTTTGCCAATGAGATAAATATATAGATCAGTGGAACAGAATGAGAGAACAGTAAAACAGAGCCTCACAAATATGCTCACCTTATTTTTTTAATAGACTATTTTCACAGCCATTTTAGGTACACAGTAAAATTGAGTAGAAAGTGCAGAGTTTCCACATACCCCCTGGTCCCACATATGCACAACCTTCCCACTCTCAACATCTTTCATGATAACAGCAGTTTTGTAACAATCAATGAATCTACCTTGACACATCATTATCATTCTAAAATAGTTACATTAAGGCTCACTGTTGATATTGCATATTCTATGGGTTTTGATAAATGTATAATGGCATATCTACCATTTTAGTAGACTGTGGAATAGTCTTATTGGGCTAAAAATCATGTGTTCTGCCAACTGATTTTTGGCAACATTGCAACAGAAATTCAACTCAGAAAAAATGAGTCTTTAAAACAAGTGGTACTGCAGCAATTGGATAGCCACAGGCAACAACAACAACAATAATAATAACAACAGAGCGCCATAAAATTGGGACAGATTATTGCTTATTGGTGAGTTTGGTTGCAGTGCTGTAGCTAAAATCCTTGAGTATCTGGTTGTCTCTGTAAGGAGTTTAGAATAAATATAGATGAAAAAGGAAAAAAATGATAACACTGAAAATACCGTTTATCTCAGTTGCTGATGCTGTCAGAAATTTTTGAAAAACATGTTATTTTTGTTTATAAATATTTGATACTTTATATGAAACACTGATAGTAGCTAAGACTTGTAGAGCAGATAAAAAGTGGACCTAGCAGAAAGTGTAAAAAGAAAATGCTCAAGTCATTTGGGCTTCAAAAATAAGCATACACATCTCAAAAACTATATGATATTCTCTCCTGACTCCCTCCATACCCCCCACTAAGATATTTAGGTAAAAACAAGTTGCAATAAAAATACTAAGGATACATATTTTGGCCAGATACAGAAACAGAAATGGTTTTATGCCCAGTATGAAATATTTAAATGTTGCATTATAAAGTATCAAGGAGCTAGAAAATGTTTAAGAATTGAATTAAACATTTCTTTCCTACATCTATGGTACATTTATACACACACACACACACACACAGTATATATATTTATGTATATTATATACATAATATATATTCTAATAAAAGAGTGATATGCAAATTGACCCTCACTCTGTTACACCTAAGCCACACCCACCAGCCAAGACATGCCCACCAGCCAATCAGAGCAGCTGTATGCAAATTAACCCAGCCCAGATGATGGCCGGCAGCCATGGAGCTAGAGCAAGCAGGAGGCTTCCATTGCACCAGCGATGGAGGAAACTTCCTGCCTAGGCCGGCTGGGCCTCTGCTCAAGGCAACAGTGTTTCAATTATAGAAGCCATGGAGTTGAAGCAAACAGGAGGCTTCGTTGCCTGCCTAGGTCTCAGCTCAAGACAACAAAGTTTCAATTATAGAAGATAAATAAACCCCAAAAACCTGATTCCAGCCAGCCTCGCTGGGACATTGGGTCAATGGGAGCTGTGGGCAGCCTGAAAATGGTCCTCAGCCCCTCACCCAGGCTGGCACACACCCCTGGGGTGAGGGTCCCTATGGGGGGACATGGCCAGCCTGCAAATAGCCATTAGCCCCTCACCCAGGCTGGCCAGGCATGCCAGCAGGTGGACATCCCCCAATGGGTCCCAGACTGTGAGAGGGCACAGGTCGGGCTGAGGGACCCCCTCCTCCCCCGAGTGCACAAATTTTTGTGCACCAGTGTGTATGTGTATGTATATGTGTGTGTGTGTGTGTGTGTATATCTCATGATCTAAATTGGGGCTGAGGTTTTATAAATCAAAAAATAAGTTATTAATTTTTGACATAAAGATGAAATGAGAATGAATGTGTGGGACACAGGAGGGAGGACAGTCTAAAGGAGCCTGAGAGCTCAAAGCAACCAATAAGACACAGAGAGGCCTGACCTTGAGAAGTTCCAGAGATACAGTTTGTTTTTGGCAAGTTTCATTGACAGGCGTCGTGAGAGGAGCGGCGTCTGTGAAGTGCATACGCACATTTTACACGGGCTGAGCATGTGCAGTTGGGCCTTTTTGGAATTCTGAGCTAGCCTGTCCTAGGAACAGGTCTATTTCCTTCCACCTTCCACTCAAAGTCCCCAACAGCTGTGTGTGTGTGTGTGTGCATGTGTATGTGTTTAATTGACAAACTCATTCTAAAACCTATAGCTGAAATTATTTGAAAAAGAATACAGTTGAAAGATTTGCTACTGGATTTGAAGACTTTCAATAAAGCCACAGTGTGCTAATGGGGAAAGGACAGAGAGATATACTAATGGGACAGAATGGTATCCAGAATAATCTCATTCACGCATGTTTTTTTTTTTTTTTTAAAACAAATGTGCAAAGCTAATTTAATGTGCAAATGCTAGACTTTATCAAGCGGTAATGAACAAATTGCATATCCACCCTATGTAAACAAATATAAATAAATGTGGTCCAGGCTCTCATATCATTAAAAATAATTATGTCTAGATAGAACACATATAAATTATAGAGGTTCCAGGAAAATAAATACAATGGGTGAGATTATGTGATATTTGTCTTTCTCTGACTGACTTATTTTGCTTAGCATAATGCTCTCCGGGACTATCCATGCTGTTGAAAATGGTAAGAATTCCTTTCATCCAGAGACAGAAAAGCATTGATCAGACGGTCAAACCTCAGAGAGAAGGTAGGGGAGGGTGGGGGTAAGGGGATGAGATCAACCAAAGGACTTGTATGCATGCATATAAGCCTAATCAATAGACTCAGACACCAGGGGTGTTAGGGCATGAGGAGTGGGAGGTGGGGGCAAAGGGGGTATAAGGATACATATGTACCCTAATCAATAAAGAAAGAAAGAAATACAATGGGAATATAGTAGGTAGAACACAAAATGCTAACAATGAAAGAAACAGAAATAATGCATTAGACCTTATCAAAATTAAAAACTATTCTTTAAAACACAATAAAAAGGAAAGAAGAGCTCTATACAGTAGAAGGATACAATGGTACAATATTTGCCCTATAAATATGTGATAAAACCTGTATCCAGAATAACATATCAAGATATGCATAGATACATAGGTAGATAAAGATGCATATGTATCTTTAAATCATCAACAAAATGGCAAATAATCCAATAACCACATAGAATTACTTAAAGACTTTTTTAAAAAATGAATAAATGGCCAATGAAGAGACACTTGACATGATTAATCTCTAGGGAAATTAAAATTAAAGTTGAAATGAGATGCAATTTCAGAGCCCTCCCCCCCCCAAGAATGTCTAAAATTAAAGAGATAGTTAATATCAAATGTATCAGAGGATGTAAGAGTATAAAATAATAAAAATTTGAAGAACAGTTTGACATTTCCTCATAAAGGTAAACACCTAGAAATGACCCAATAATTTCATTTCTAAGTATCTTCCCCAATGGAATGAAAATACATGTACAGAAATGTTCACATAAGCTTTAATCATATAATCAAAAATTGTCAAAAGACTGTGTCTCTTCAGGTAAATGGATAAATCTATACTATGGAATACCACCAAGCAATTAAAAGGAGTAAACTACTGCTTTTCTACAGCATGACGGATATAGTTTGGTCGAGTAAAAGAAGCTTGAGATGCAACAAAATGTGCACTGTATGTTTCCAGTTAATATTAAGTTTTGAACAGGCAGAACTAAAATTTAATGAAAAATATCAAGTTAGTAGTTGCCTGGGGTTGAGGAGCAGATAAAAAAAGACTCAGTGTATATAAAAAAAATCAGATAATGGGAAATTTCTGGGTCTTTATTAAGGTGATACTTAAATAAAGGCATATATTTGTCAATACACATTGATCTCTAAATTTCAAATCGGTGCACTTTATGAAAATTATAGCTCAGTGAATTGATTACAAGAAAACACAGTCTTAGCCAGCTTACCATTCAGCACTTATACACTGTGTGCAGGTGGATCCGAGCACACAAGAGACAGGACATGACACAGGTAGCACATCCTGACCACGGGAGCCCAGTATTTGGCCAAAGCTCTCCCTCCTTCCTACAAATGAAAGATGGCAGGATATGCTGGATGATCAAACAGGGAGAAGCCGTTGCCCAGTGCCCATATGTGGAATTCACCAGGTGGGCTCAGCAAAGCATCACCTGTCTCGTGCCAGAGTACAGGGTACATCCCAGTAGAACAAGTAAATGAGTTGGTGGCTTTGATCCTACAACTGATCAGAGATTGTGCCCTCATACGACCAAGCAGTACGTCCTCCTGCCATTCCTGCTCTGTCTCCTGGCATTTGGTTTGGTGGTTTTCTTCCTATTTCCACATTCAGTCCTTGCGGATGATGATGGCATCAGAGTGATGAAAGTTACATTAACAGCTAAGATTTGGAAACAGCTCAAGTGCCCATCAGCAGATGAGTAGATATAAAGGCTGTGGTTCATCTACACAAGGGAATACTACACAGTTGTAAAAAAGAAAGAACTCGCCATTTGCAACAGCATGGATGGACCTGGAGAGTATTATTCTAAGCAAAATAAGCCAGTCAGAGAAAGATAGGTATCACATGACCTCACTCATATGTGGAGTCTAATGAACAAAATAAACTGACAAACAAAATAGATCCAGAGACATAGAAGCATGGAACAGACCGACTAATTTCAGAGGGAAGGAGGGGTCTGGGGGTAGGAGAGAAGTGATTTTTTAAAAAATATATTTTATTGATTTTTTACCGATAGGAAGGGAGAGGGTCAGAGAGTCAGAAACATCGATGAGAGAGAGAGAAACATCGACCAGCTGCCTCCTGCACACCCGCTACTGGGGATGTGCCCGCAACCAAGGTACATGCCCTTGACCGGAATCGAACCTGGGACCTTTGAGTCCGCAGGTCAACGCTCTATCCACAGAGCCAAACCAGCTAGGGCATGATTATTAACTGAGGAACTTATATGCATAACCCTTAGACACAGACAGTAGTGTGATGAAGGCCTGGGGGGAGTGGAAATGGGTGGAGGAGATCAATGGGGGAAAAGCCCACAAACAAAGGGGATATCCATAGCACTTTCAACAATAAAGATAATTAAAAACAAAAACAAAGAAAGTCTCATTAATAAGCTAGATAGACTCCCTTATAATCCTCTCCATCAAGGCCACCCTGAAAATCAGAAATCCAACATCTACTCATGGCAGTTACCAGCCTGTGCAGTCAAGTTCATCACATGAACACAGTGTTTGGGTCATGTGTGACAGCTCACATCTCCCTCACTGCACCTTGGAGGGAGCCTCTGGTGCATTTTCATGGTGCAGGTGGAGGTGGGAGGCCCGTTTGTCTCTGTGTCCTTCTTCTGCACGTTACTGCTACCCAGGCGCACAGCGTAGTGCTCTTCGTGAGAACTTCAGCAGAGATTTCACACATTTGGCCCCTTGACCCAGAGCTCCTTGGAGACATGTCACTATGTGGATTGAGGAATAAAATCCTCAGCTGTTTAGAAACGTGTTGGTTCTTCCATGGCAGGACCTGTCAGAAGAGACACAGCATCTGTTCCCAGGGCCTGAGTTCCATAGCTACCCCAGGTGGTAGGAGTAGAGGAGAAACTGGTTCTCTTCCTTCCCAGCAAACCCCTCCTGCCACGTGGGAGGAAAACTCGCCTCTGTCACACCATTTATGTTTTTCCGAACCAGCAGGACATGGATTGCCCAGTACCCAGTCCATGCCCAGCAAATAGTAGGCACTCAAGGTTTGAAGAACTTAATTCAGATCTTTTCAGCCCTTCTTGCAGCATTATAGATTGAAAGCATGCAGATGTTCTAGATTATAAAACCACTGAGTGGCATGGAGATGGGACTGTTAGTGCAGCTGCACAACTATTACCAAGACCTCATCTGCACAGGAGAGGCAACATCTGAATACATTTAAAAAAGCACAGACCATTCCATATGTGATATTTTTTCATCTCCTAAATGCCTAGGAACATTTTTTTAAAAAGCAAAACTTTTTTTTTTCTTGTAGAAAGTTATAATTGATTTAACCAAGAGTATCTGTCGGGGCGGATTTTACCCTTCATCCATTGGCTGGAACATGTATTTTGTATTTGGTGAAAAAATAAACCCCACTTTTGATTTAAAACACACACACACACACACACACACACACACACACACACACACACACCAAAACTGATTTTGTGAAACCTAGACTTTGTGAATTATAGGGCCGTAATTCTTTGTCACTCAGTAGCCCAAAGAATATTACAAAAACCTAAACAAGTTGGGAATCTTGAAAACAATGTATGTTAGTAGAAAAACAAAAGAATGTATATACTTTTAAAATTATTTTCAAATATTTTGATGGAAGAATTTCAGAATCTTGAGACTCGTAGGTTAGCATTATTGGCAGATGGCAGAAACAGAAAGAAAAGGGAAAATGTATGGTTTAATTGGGTGTGTTTTTTTCTTTGCTTTATAAATCACTTTAGATTTGAAAACATAAAGTGATATTTAAGAAGAATGACTAATTTTTTTTAGCTTTAAGACAAAGTCTGACAAGCTTTTTACTTTAAAACATGTCATGCTTGACCAAGAATAAGTGAACTCTCTAGTAAAGAGATCAAGTTTAATTTGAAATCATGACCCTGTGACAATTATGAATTTGTAAAACACCTTCTCTCAGATACATAAGCGTCCTCTTTCCTTCTCTGTCTCCCTCCCGTTCTCTCTCTATTAATAATATGAATCCTCCTCAATAAATCTATGATTTGTTTTAATGCAATTTATATGTAACAACACCCTGTTATTTTTAAATGGAATGATTCATTTTCATAAACTCTAACTTCTCTTGTTTCTTTGGGCCCTGGAAGTTGCTTTCTGTTACTAGGATGTGTCCTATTTTTCCCCTGACAAGGCAAGGCTTACAGGTGAAATACCTGTAAGCAAATATCCTGAGATAACTTTCTGCCTCTAGGCAGAGATCCCAGCAGTGATGCCCAACGTACTGTTAATGGACCATATCATAAAGACACAGATTGTTAGACAGTACACAAATGTTTGCAGTAGTTAGGTAGTGCTTCAGCCGGGAGTGTTTTGACCCTGGCCATATGGGTACAACTTATAAATATGTATAGAGATCATTTTTAAATCCATATTCAGTCCATGTGATGATAGGTAGATATGTTTTCAGCCATAAAGATATTCAAGAGTACACAGTTTGCTTCTCTTAAGCACTGCCAATATAATTTGCATTTAATTTGCTTACATGTAGCATTGAGCAATAGATTCTAGAAGCTACAACATTTTAATTGATTGAAATTAAAAATAGCTTGAATGCTATGCTTGTGCCCTTCATGTGTGTGTGAAAGAGAGAGATAAAGAGAGAGATAAATAGCTTTTGGAGTGTCAAGCTGTACCTGAGAAGAACTTACTATTTTTCATGTGAACAACCAGAGGTCCAATGCATGAATTCATGCATGGGTGGGGTCCGGCCAGTCCCACCTCCAATCGGGTGGAGGGCATCAGGGTTGCGGCTGGCCAGGGGAGGGACCATGGGCTGTTGTCTGGCCACCCCACCCTTGATCAGGGTGATGGGGGCTTATGGGGAGGGGGAAGTCAGGGGGAGAGAGGCCACAGGTGGTTGACCAACCAGCCCCACTCCCTGGTCGAACTTCTGATTGAACTTCTGGTTGAGGGGACAATTTGCATATTTGCCTTTTATTATATAGGACATGAAGCTAATGCTACAGTGAAATACACAATTATTATATAACCACTGCATGTTGTTTTTTCCATAACTAAATGAATATACATGTACTGCTTTAAAGTTAAGGCATAAACAAATATTATGCTCTTATTCCACACGATGAGGGGTGTTTAATTTTAAGGTTACTGCTTTTGAATTTCATTTAATTTGAACAAAGGAAAACCATCGAAGGGATATTCTTTCTTTATGATTGTTAGTATCTGCTCCAAAGCCATGTTTTCTAGCCCTTTCAAACAAAACTATCTTTTTTGCAAAATTAGATTATTAATTTTCACAAGGCATGAATCTCAGCCGTCATGGTATTTTCTCAATATAATCATTAAGAGAAAGTTCATGAATACTTAATAAAAAAAAAGAGGCATTTGCATCATATAAACATGTTCAAGCTCCTGTTCAGTATGCAGTGGCTGCACTACCATCTGCCAAAGGTTTCAGTTGAGTGAAGCTGAAGCAATAAATTAATACAGTAAAAGATGCTACCAACTATTTTAAGCCAATTAAAATGCTTGAAGCAAGCTCAATGCATGTTAAAATGTTATGTCTGCTTCTGCCAACAGCCACGTATGAAAGAACTGTAATGAGCCAACCATGGCTGAAGTTAGCATGAGTCAAGGGTGCTCCTCATCGTGGTCATATACAGCAAAGGCTCACACAATTAAAACTGAATCCTGGCACATGCCCACCCTCCTCACCATGCCATTCCTACTTCTCAGGCAAAGAGTGAAACTTACTGCTTATTTTTATTGAACATATTAATGTTGTATTTCAAATGACAACATTTAGGATTTCATGTCCCTTTGAGAAATCTCTACTGATTAAATCTAGTAATGGAAAACTAACATTTAATGTATAAAATTTCTAGATGCTATTACTGGATGACTTATTTATTGTTGTTTTGTTTTAAAACTAGTTTATGGTTTAAATGCAGATAGTTAAAAAGAAGGACAGTGATTTTACAAAAATCTTCGTATACACAGGTGATTCTCGTAAGGTCATTTTAGTTTGGAAGCAATAGATTCACTGTACTTCACGTATGATATAGTAAATGTTATCTCAGCCAGCAAACACATGAGTATGCTCTCCCCACGTTGCCTGGAGAAGAGACAAGCCATGTCAGCTGACTTCTGCCCCAATTCCCAATTCACAGAATTGAGATTTTTGAGATAGTTTGTTTTTTTAGTCGGTTAACTGTGGGAGTTGTTAGGCAATAAAATATAAGTGATGCATCTAGCAAAGAAGGCTTATTAGTGTCTTAATGTAAAATTTGCTTATTCTCATGGTCCAATAAAAGGAAACTACATTATAACACATTTTGTGAAAATATTAACATATTTACTTCAAAACAGGAAGAACACATAATTAAATATGTCTACAATCCATGTATTAGCAAGAAGATACTGTACTTGTATCTATCTTGACTCACACAATAGAATAAAGTGAATTTTCAGAGAACAATTCATTTTCATAATGCATGTCTATATGTTGGGGTACACTGATGATCAATACATTAGAAGACTGCAAGTGTATATTTCTCATCCTAAAAGATTTATATATTTTCACAAGACAAAATGAATCAATATCATCTATCTATCATCTATATATCTATTAACTATCTACCTATCATCTATCTATTTTCTCCATGAATAGTACTGATATGCTTGCGGATGGCTGTGTTCTGTGTCCTCGCTAGGTCTTCCCCCAGTGTGCGCATACCCCTGGTATCTCTTTGTGAGTCTAAATTTCTTATCAGAACACCCGTGAGTTTGGATTACATCCCACCCTAAAGGCCTTAATATAATTTAGTCAATTCTTTCAATGCGCCGTCTCTAAACCCAGTCACATTTAGAAATACTGGGGTTAAAGCTTCAACTTTTAAATATTTCACAACTTACCCCATGTAACAGGCAGTATCTATTTCAAACATATTAAAAATAGGTCTGCAGTGTTAAAAGGCAATGATACTGTGGAAAGCTCTGTGGTTAAGTGTTAATAGTTCTGAGTCTTAGATCTCACTCTCTGTCTGCTCTTGTACAAGTCCATATTTTTCTATGCAGTACTTTAATAACTTCAGTAATGGAATGAAAAGGTGGGACCAAAAGATTCTTAAGGTTCTTCTTGCTGAAGTTCAATGATCCATGAAATTTTTAAGTATGTAAAAATTCATTTTGATTTCATACAGCGTCTGATATTTTCCATAATATGAAATAATGAAGTCCCAATTTCTCAAGGTTCCCAGGCTATCTTTTAAAATAAGAATATAACTCTTTCCACTTTGTTGCCTTCAAAGTTTTGCTATCAGGACTGTGCTAAAAATGCAAAATGAATTTTTAACAGAGCATTGACACTTGCATTGTTAATGTGCCTTCAGGCATGTAATTAGTTGAGAAGTTTAATCTTTTATATTCTGAATTTCGATCAGAATGCATAAGCTCCGAAAAGCTATAAAGTATTGACCAGCATCTTTGATAAAAATTAAAAAAAGTTTTAAGCAAAGCACTTGAAAGCATTTCCTGTAAATGCAGCTGCCGCTTGTTGCTTTTTCAATGACTATATTAAATATAGTAAGATTTGTTTTCCTCTTTCTATAGTAACCAGAAACAAAACATTTGCTAGTTTTTCTACCTTAGATTTTTGAGAGACTTATTTTGCTTGAGAATATTTTAAAAGAGTCATGTATAACTTTCTGGTAAATGAATGATATATTCTAAGAATGATTCATCTTTCAAAAGGCATGCCACCCATTAAGGAAAATAAAAGTCTGCTAGGTGCATATAAAATTAAATTGTATTATATGCTATTTAATCTACATTAATGTATTTCTCATTTATTAATGTGTATATACTAATACACATATCTATTTCTGTAGCATTAAACCTCATACTAGAATACATGAATTATATGAGATTAGAAGATGTTAGGATTGTAACACAAACTGGTGATTCAGTTGTGTAAGGACCGGGAAAAGTAACCTCTCATAAGAACCAAAGAGATATCCAAATTGGAGAGAACTGAGACATTAACCACATCAAGCAGGAGTTAGTTTTCTTTCATTTGAAGAGCTCTATATAGGTATGCACACGTAATTGTTCAAAAGCTATCTCTCTAATTAATTTCATATCTACTCATTGTTCAACAGAGCAGTTGGTAAGTAAATCTTGTTCATTAAAGTTGCTTGGGCCTAAGAGGAAAATCAGATTTATATGGTGTCTTTGCTTTAGGGGAAATGATAAGATTAGTTCTTGTGTGATTATGTAGCATTCAGATAGAAGAGTTTGGAATAAGAGTAATACAGATCATTATACCAGAAAGACATAATATTATCATAGTTTAAAGTAAACATTAATGGTAGGATAAGTATGAAAAAAATTACTATTTCGTAAAAGGCCAGTCCTATGTCTGAGATAATCCTGATATCAGTACTAAAAATATAATGACAGTTGATTTGACCTCTGTTCTCTTCAGAAAGCAGGTACCACATAATAAGACAATATAAGCAACCACATTACAAAAGAACTCTTTTAGATCTAATTGGAAATAGAAACCAAAATACAAATGAATGAAGATGATCTGTCTTATTTCTGTGCTCCCATATTATTGTACAAATACCATTAAGATGGTGGAGTATTAATTATGTTCTATTTCATATTTATCTGTGGGTACAGCCACCTCATTCATTACTTTGTAAGCTTTTGATCTATGATGTCTGCTACTTTATCTCCATTGCATTTGTATTATTCATAGCACCGTTAATTTTTTTCACTAGATATTTGTTGCATCTTTACTCTGTGCCAATGATGGTGCCATATGTAAAATAATTAAGTGACCCTGTACTGTTTCTGGCATCAGTGAATACTTTGGTCCTGTGGTCCATGAGAATACACACACAACACTATACTTCAACCAAGGAGTGTCTGGAACTACCTGAAGTTAGAGATCAAGGAAGGATTCTTTTCCAAAGCCTTCAAAGAGAATATTGTCTTCCTGACACCTGGATTTAAGATTTTTATCCTACAGAGCTATGAGAAAATAAATTTATGTTGTTTTAGGCCATTCTTTTGTTTTGGCAGCCCTAGCAAACTAATACAGAATTTAGTGCTCAAAATTAGGGTGCTTATGTATCAAATATTTTAATACACAAGTTTAGTTTGAATTGGATAATGAAGAGAGACTGCAAATATTGAAGTTTATGATAGAAAAAGTCTAGGTTGCCTTGAAGAGACTGTTGGTGGGAACATGGATATCAGAGGTACTTCTGTTGAGCTCTTAGAAGGAAAGGAGAAACATATATTGTAGCTATTTCTGTGATGTTAATGTAAAAATTAGATATATTTTCCATAACTATAAGGTATATTTTTTAGAGTTCCAGTTCTTGAGACTATATGACATGTATTAATTGGTAGAGTGATTTGATATTCTAATTGTGGGTAAAGAGATAGGTACTGGGTAAGAGTTGAAGTTTCTAACCCAGAGCATTTAGTGCAAACATCAAAATTATTTTGAGGTTTATTTTTATTTGAATATATATATATATATATATATATATATATATATATATATATATACACACAAACACACACATATATATATTCAGACACTTACAGATATACCATATATCTACATACACATGTGTATATACTTAGACATATATGTACATATTTATATTTTGGAATTTAGGCACAAATCTCAAGTAGGGATTCAGATTTACTTGTGGCTTGGAGTTGGTGAGGAGAGTCTCAAAAGTGGGGCATATTCCTACCTAATCATTTTATTTTATTTCAAAACTATTGGGAAGTCTGGTTTCAGATTTGTGAAAATTTCTATAAACTGAAGCGCTCTTCCTTCTTTTCTAAACTTTGTCCAGCTGGATGTTAACTTTAGATGGTTTTTATATCTCTTTCCACCGAATGATTTGCCAATAATGGGAAGTTCTGTGACTTAAAAATCATACCTGTGTTTTTGCCTACCTGACCTTGGACAGGTGGTATACTCAAAAAGGCTTGTATCTTTAAATCTGAGGTGAGCCACTACATTTCTTAACATAAAAAATCTAGATATTTGTAAACTATTCATCTATGCAAATAGATTTTAGTTAATAAATGTTTTATAAAGTTTAAGTATGTGATTGCCTTAGTCCTCAATGGTATGCTATCAACCACTGTCTAGAATTCAATTACATAATAATCATGGGAACTTTAGCCCAAGTCTGCCATCTAAGAAGCCAAGTATATAACATGGAGTTTACTAGCAAATGCAGCCCTGATTTGGAGGTGCACTTGTCCTACAATTTTTAGCATAAGGAAGTTATTATCCAAAGTAATTATGAGGTTTGCCTCTGGTCCAAGTAGAACAGATGCCATATCTACAATAAAAATTACTTGTAGATGATAAAATAATATTTAAAAAATAAAAGATTTATATTGTCCAGCAATGACATATTAGGCAATTTGACAGCGTAATCAGTAACTTAGATCTATTTTATATTGGATGGGTATAAATAAATGTGTTTTAATGTATGTATGCACACAGAGATATATGTACGTATATACATGTTAATCAAATGTATTGAGGCATTTTCTTTTATGTGGAGTTTTGGGTTTTAATGAGAAATCCCAACTATTTAAAATCTATAGTCAAACTTTGAGTGGTATATATCAGGCTCTTTGAAAGCTCATTTCATTCATGAAATATCATAAGCATTGTTAATACAACACCAATATGAGCAAAAGGCACATGAATATCAGGATAAGGTTCAATACTGGGTAATTTACACACACACACAATTTTTACTCAATTTATGATCACAGCATAACAATCAATAACTTTACTTATCACAAACATCCTTTAGCAATGTATTTGGATTCCAAGATACCTCAAAGTTCAAAGGACACTATGAATTTATTTCTGTGAAAGCATTTTTATTTATTTAACTAGAGGCCCGGTGCACAGGTGGGGTGCCGAGGCCTAGTCAGCAATCAGGGCCTTTTGGGGCTGTCTTGCCCAGTCCTGATTGGGGCAGAGCCAAGCTGGCTGGGGCCTGGGGATCTGCAGCCTAGGGCCTGCCAGCTGCAAAGCCTGCCAGCTGCCAGATAGGGCCTGCTGGATAGGGGGAGGAATTGGGGAAAGACTGCAGAGGTTGGCTGGCCATGGGAGTTTGACTGGCCATGGGAGTCCACTGACCACCAGGGGGCAGCTCCTGCATTGAGTGTCTGCCCCCTGGTAGACAGTGTGTGTCATAGTGACTGGTCAACTGCTCATTCAGGTTGTTCCAGTTGCTTAGGTTTAGATAGATAGATAGATAGATAGATAGATAGATAGATAGATA
>PVJC01027931.1:0-22920 GCA_004026665.1 Murina feae
TATAAACTGGTGAACAAAAATAGATTCAGAGGCAGAGCAACATCAAACAGACTGTCAAATTACAGCAACAAGGACAGGGACATTGGGGCGGGGGGGAGCGGTAACAGATCAGACATGGGACTTTTATGCATGCATTTAAGCATAACCAATGGACACAAAACACTGGGGGCGAGGGGAGGCGGGAGGAAGGGCAGGGGGAAAAAGAGATATATGTACTAATCTTTGTGAAGCTTTATGTAATAATAATTTTTAAAAAATTAAAAAAAAATTAAAAAAAATTAAACTAATTAGCTTAATAAAAAATTATGTAGGTTTCAGGTATACAGTTCTATAATACATCATCTGTATATTGTATTGTGTGTTCACCACCCCAAGTTAAGAACCTTCATGGTTGATTACACCCAGTGAGTAACAGCCAGTGAACCAAAATGGAGTCTTTGGGGAAAAAATGATAAATAAGGTTATTCATTTATAGTATGGTGCTTTAGTAGAGTCTTCTTGTTGACTCCCACAACATCTATCCTCATATTTTGCTATAGTGATAGAAGCTTTAATTGCACATGATAGTCCAGGTAAAGTTTGCCTTTTGCAATATCCCTTTGCACCTAGATGTGTCCAAGTGCCTTGTTTCTTAGCCAGTAGGACTCAAGTACAAGTGATCTGGGCAGCTTCTGAGTTTTGCCCTCAAAAGGAAAAAGCCTATCTTCCACTGCCCAAGCTCTCTTGTCTTATGAATTAGAATATTATCAGATTTGGGAGCAACAAGATAGAAGGACCCTGTGCCCTTAATATCTTCAAACCTCCATACCAGCCCTGGACCACTTATTTGGACTCCTAAGTGAGTGAAAAATAAACTTCTTTCTTGTTTCAACCACAATATTTTAGGGTCTCTTATTAGAGTAGTTGAACATGTAACTAACTGATAGGAATATTGGGAAGATTGTTTTTAGAAGGTTGACTATTTTGGGTGTTTTGTTCTAAAAGTTTGGAGATAGAAAGACCTTCATCTCTCATCTAATCCAAGGCTCTACTATTTCAGATGAGACCCAGAGAGGAAGAACAGACTTGTCAAAGATTGCCTGTTTCATTGGGGTTGCCATCTGTTATCATCCATTTTGGCTACACTCTTTATTTATGTACTTGGAATTATTATAAGTCAACAATAAGTGTCCTTTCTAAAAATAACAAACTCAGTTTGTCCTTGTTTACAGATAGGCAAGTTCCTAAAAACAGGTCTGTGGCAGTTGAAGGCCAATATGCTGGTGACCTGTGGTGGTTTGATATTTTCAGAAAGCAACTACTTTGTGCAGTGATCAGATGAACTGTAAAATAGTGACAACCAATTTGTTGAAACATAATAAGAGTCTTTAGTTACATTTTTTCTGAAAATCAACATAAATGTACAAATAAATATTTAACAATGACTATAAAAGTGGGGAGTTAGAGAAGTTGACTGAAATAAACACTGAGTCAACAAGGTTGGCAGTTGTGTGGCAGGCATTCAAAAGAGAATGTAGACACATGAATTAATACATCAATTACATGTAAACATGCTTTGAATTAATTAACTCATTTTTTTGTAACAGAGCATCAACTTAAACATATATCAGTGTCTAGAATATGGAAAAGTCAGGTAAGCAGATGAGTCAGGTTTACCTTCAGAAGGCAGTGGTGAATGTCAAAGCTGGAGTATGAGGAAGAAGATTTAAAAGAAAGATTGGTGACAAAATGAAGTCACAGATATGCTATATCCTTCCATAACTATGCCAACTCCTCTTCTTGACATTTCATGGTGTCTCTTAATAATTACTAAGGCCCTGATGGGGTAGCTGCGTTGGTTAGAGCATCATCCCAATATGCCAAGGTTGTAGGTTCCATTCCTGTTCAGGGCACATGCAAGAATCAACCAATGAATGCATAAATATGTGGAACAATGCAGCAGTCTCTCGTCTTCTCTCTCTCTCTCTCTCTCTCTCTCTCTCTCTCTCTCTCTCTCTCTCTCATAAATTTTAAAAATCTACAAAAAATTACTAAGTACTATTAGAACAAGCTTTCAAATGATTATTGGAAGCAAGGTGTAGTAATGGCACAGATCATGGTCTTTGGACAGACCTGACTTCAATTTTCACTTTGCCACTTACTATGAGATGCAGATAATATCCCCTACTTCACTTGATCATTGCAAGGATTAAATGTGCAATAGAAATGTCCAAAGCACTTAGTACCGTGGCTTTCTGAAAACATCAAATGACCACAGTCCGCCAACATACTGGCCTTCAAGAGGCTACCAGACCTGCTTTTAGAAACTTGCCTATCGATAAACAAGGACAAATTAAGTTTGTTATTTTTAGAAAGGACGCTTATTGTTGACATATAATAAGTGTTTAGTTAACATGCTTTGTCTTTTTAAAAAGTATATTTTTTATTGATTTTTTACAGAGAGGAAAGGAGGGGGATAGAGAGTTAGAAACATCATGAGAGAGAAACATCGATCAGCTGCCTCCTGCACACTCCTTACTGGGGATGTGCCCGCAACCAAGGTACAAGCCCTTGATCAGAATAGAACCCAGGACCCTTCAGTCCGCAGGCCAATGCACTATCCATTGAGCCAAACCAGTCAGGGCTGCTTTGCCATTGTTATGGTGTTTATATATGGTTGCAATACTGAAACATATTTGAGTAGGAGTAGGAACCCCAAACAAAGGCTCCTCATAAAGGGCAGCAGTTCTTGTCTTTCAAGGTATAACAGATATATAATGTGAGAAAAATTCATATGCCTGAGTTCCACTGCCAGAGATTCTGATTCAGTAGTCTGAGGTTAAGCATTTTTTAAACAAGCTTTTCATATGATTCTGATAGATATATTCCAAAGACTGTACTTTGAGAAAGACTGGCCTAAGGTCTGAATATGACTTGGCAAAAGGCTCTTATATGATTTTAACCATTGAGCAATTTTTGACTTAACACTGACATTGACAAAATTGTAGTTCACCCTCTTGCCTGGAAATAGGGGTGAAGGGTTTCCAGCTCTGAGCTCTCTTGGTTCCATTAGGCCAAATATGTTTCGGAGTTAAAGAAAAAAATTACAATTACATTTTCTTTGCCTGCTTTTGCCTGATACTTTCTAAAGGCTCTCTCTCCCACTCCCCTCTCTCAGGAGGCACAAGTAATTTCTGACCATACAAAAGGGAGTCTGTTACGGCTATGGTTAATTAAACTGTTAAGTAAGGACCACTCCACTTAACAATTATCTTGTTCTCATCAAAATTAGAACTGTAGAGTGGCTGGTAATGGGATAAAGGATGCATATTATTTCTCAGGCCCAGATGCACAGCACCCCTTCAGTTCAAAATCCCATACTCCCTTGATGCCTAGCTGAACACTTCATCTAGGACATTTGCTCCTTTTATGCTGAGATCAGACATAAGGGCAATAAGCACAATGTCCTGCCCCTTTGCTCAAGACCCAACAAAATGATTCACCTGGTTTTAAACACACACACACACACACACACACATATACACACACCTTCCCCTTTATTTGGCTAAGGTAGTGAGAACAGAGTTGAAGTTGCTACAAAAAGATCTATAAAGCTTTAAGATTGATGAGGTTTGCCTTGACACCATCCCACGATGACTGAAAGGTGAGAGAGCCAGCAAGTTTCTTATAGAAGCCTAACTGAAAAATGTCTAATATTAGAGAAGAAATTCTAGGGTAGAAGGGCTTTTTTATCTTTAGTAGAAGTGAACCATCTGTTTATTTGCATTGAAATATATTATTCATGAAGTATCTTCTTGAGTTTATGTGATCATAAGCTTTGATAGTGCCACAGTTTTGTATAAGGCACCATATTCTTTTTTTCCAGACACTAATAGATGCTCTATTTTAGTAAATTATGAAGGAAAATAAAAAGGAAACTATTCAGAATTGTTCTCCATTAACCTGTCTTACAACAACGAGAGGGTCTTGAAACATGGAAGCTACTCAATCTAGAAGCTGAGGTTGGAGAAAATGATTTGCTTTGGTTGGGTGGTAGAGAGTCTTCAACTACTTAGACTGTGCTTTCCTTTTCTGAACAAACATTTATACAGGAAAAGACAATGATTCTTGGCATTAAATAATTTAAACACACATCTGCAAACAGTTGCCAACAGTATAAGTGGTTAGAAGCAAGCTGTAGTGAACAGTGGGTGTAAGGCCCTGGGTTAAGGAGGCCATTAGCTAGGCTGTGGCCAGGGATGGCTGCGCTCCAGCAGAAGGGTAGGCGTCCACTCACACCTGGCCTCAAACAACAGAACTGAACAGTCATGGACAAGAGGCCACCTTGGTGTGGTGGAGGGAGGACTGTCCATCCTGACAAAGATCACATCAGGAGCAATATCTCCAGGGACCCTCTGTTGTGCCTCCCCAGGCCCCAAGGCTCTCATGTTCCAGCTGCTTGATATCCTTGAAAGTTAAAACACACTTCAAGAACAGCAAGGGATACCTCTACTAAGGGGTAGAGGACACTGAGCGGGCTTGTAGGGCCCAAGTTCCTGGAAAAGACAACCTGTGAGGAAAGACTCATTCCAGAACCTTCCAGAGGTCTGATGAGAGGGAAATTAATCACTTCACAACTTGGTACTGCTTCAGGCTTTATTCTTTTAAAAAATAATTTTTAAAATTGATTTCAGAGAGGGGGGGAGAGAGAGAGAAAACACCAGTGATGAGAGAGAATAATTGATCGGCTGCCCCCTGCATGCCTCCTACTGGGAATCCAGTTGGAAACCTTGTGCTCTTGACTGGGAATGAAACCAGGGACCCTTCAGTCTGCAGGCTGATGCCCTATCCCCTGAGCCAAACCGGCTGGGGTCAGGCTTCATTTTTAAGCTGTAAGCATGGCCTTTATTCTTTATTAAGATTTCCACCACATTTGATTGGAAATTAAAGTTTTGGCTCTGCAAGAAATGTTCATATGTCATACTCTGTCTGAGTCAGAAGAGGCTGAGTTATACCCATGGAGCAAGAACATCTACCAGCCCTTAGGCGTGCCATCTACTGCCCAGGAACTGTTCACCATGACCATTCTGTGGAGTGGTGTGTGTCACATGATTTTGCTGTTGCTAAGGTGGTCAGAGAGCCTCTGCAGGCAGGTCTGTGTGCAGTTCTGGAATCCTCCTGACTTCAAGGTGCCCTGGCCATGAGGAGAAGCAGCTGCTTCCAGCCTAGTTTCCAGTGGACCGTTTTCTGGTGCTTGTGTTGGTGAGGCTATTCACTGTTCCCTCCACGTCCATCTCATCCTCAGCATAGCTCAGGATCAGGCTGTGTTGCAGGCTTGTCAGTCTCTTAGGAATCCTTATCTTGATGTGAATGTAATGATCTCTTTAGCCATAACTGTTAATCTGGGGGATGCTTTTCCCACTCATCTGAATCTTCTGGTCTGTGTGGACCCCAGGGGGAATCATCACACTGATTGTCTCGTACAGGCCCTGGGCTCTGGCTGTACCCCCCAAGAAGAGCATGAGCTATGGAAGTAAAGAGGTCAGAGTGGAGTCTGTGCTGTTTCTCTGGAACATGGGTCTTTTCTCCACCCTACTTTACTTTTGCTGGGTGAGGTGGGGGAATAGAGACCTTGCTTTGTGAAATGAATTCATAGAATAAGGACTGTATCTCCATTGAGATTTCTCAACCCCAAGTCATTTCCCTGAAGAGTTTGGTCTTCAGTAACAAGTCACTAACTATACTGTCCCTTCTCTACAAGCCCATTAAAGAAGCTGCACAGAAACCCAAAGGGTTTACTTTTTCCTGAATTTGGATTAAATTAGTTGAATAAAATACTATTGACCTTTCTCCAGTCTTTGGAAAGAGGTCAGTGGGTCACAATAATTTGTAAAAACACTTTGCCTACTTAATTTTGATATTTCTTAAAGTCTACCATTTCATGATTGCGGAGATTTAGTATTTCACACAGGGTCCATTGCATTATCTTTCCAGTGCATTCCCTATCTGCTCCAGCTAGAGACCATAATATACTGCACTGAGCACTCTATATTGATTTGTCGATGATAATCACAGTTAGCAGAATGCTGGCCTAGGAGAAAGGAGATTTTAGTTCCAGTTTTAGTTTTGCTACCAACATGCTGTATAAATTTGAGCAAATTCCTACACCATTGGAGAATTGATTTCGTCATCTGTAAAATGAGCAAGAAGATCTCAGGGTTGCTCCTGCTCTGCCATTCTATGTCTTTATAGAAAGGCTTAATCAAATGCAAATTAGTCCTATTACATCAGCCACCCTGAAGCCAGTGGTTCATAAGTTCCAGCATATGTCAAAATCAGCCAGAGAAGAAATTTCAGTTTTGGAAATTTATCCTATATCTGCAAAATGATGTGTGTACAAGGTAATCCATTACACCCATTGATCGTATTAGCAGAGGACTGAAAACAACCCAAGTGTCCATCAAAAAGTGACTGGTGAAATAAAGGCTGGTAAAATCCATATCATGGAGTACTATGCAGCTGTCAAAACTAGTAATGAAATTCTCTGTGACACATATGAAAAGATCTTTAAGATATGCATATCTTAAAGAACTGTGTGTAAAGAGTTCTAGCTTTTGTAGTGGAGGAAGTGAAGACTATATATCTGCATTTGCTTACATCTGATAAAGAAACTGAAAAGATTCATAGGAATGAGTAGCAGTGGTTATCTAGGTTTGTATGGCAGGTCGGGGGTGGGGTAAGGTGGGAACTGGGAATCTGAGGACAGCAAAGGGAGAGAGACTTTCACCCTATACATTACCGTATTTTCTGGTGTATAAGACTATTTTTTAACCTAGGAAAATCTTCTCAAAAGTCAGGGGTCATCAATGAAGCCGGACGGAGACTGCAAGTGTCTCCGGTTGGCTCCTTTTTGTGCCGCATACGGTCTCTGTTTAGACTTTTTAACCCAGGAAAATCTTCTCAAAAGTTGAAGGCAGTCTGTCATCTTATAGGCCAGAAAATACGGTGTATATATATTCTAGAGGCCCAGTGCATGAATTCATGCACCAGTGGGGTCCCTCTGCCTGGCCGGCAGGATTGAGCTGAAACTGGCTCTCAAATATCCCCTGAGGGGTCTCACATTGCAAGAGGGCACAGGCCAGGCTGAAGGACCCCATTAGTACATAATCAGGGCCCAGGAAAGATGCAGGAAGTTGGCCAGTTGGAGAGGGACCATGGGAGGACTCTAGGGCATGTGCAGCCCATCTCACTTATTCCAGATTGGCCAGACCCAAGCAGCAAGCTAACCTACCAGTTGGAGCGTCTGTCTCCTGGTGGTCAGTGCATGTCATAGTGAGCAGTTGAGTGGCCTTAGTATTTCATTAGCATATTATGTTTTGATTGGTTGAATGGACAACCAGGCAACCGGACACTTAGCATATTAAGCTTTTATTATATAGGATATTTTTTCTGCTTGTTTTTTATTATTTTTTATTTAATTGTTGACAGTAATACAGATGTCTTCCACTTTCTCCCTTTTTGCTCCCCTTCACCCAACCCCTGCTCCATCCCAGGTTTTCTCTATGCTATTGTCTGTGTCCATGGGTTATGCATATATGCATATATGTTCTTTGCTTAATCTCTTTTTGTCTCCTCTCCCCAGCTGACAACTGCCCCTGGCTCAACTGGGCTCTGTTTTTCTGTTTCATGCATCCATTACTCTGGCCCCATTTTGTTTGTTAGTTTACTAGTATTTCCTTCATTAGATTCTACTTATAAGTAAGAGCATGTGATATTTGTCTTTCTCTAACTGACTTACTTCACTTAGCATAATACTCTCCAGGTCCATCCATGCTGTCTCAAAGGGTAAAAGATCCTTAGTTTTTACAACTGCATAGTATTCCACTGTGTAAATATACCACAGCTTTTTTATCCACTCATCTACTGATGGGCACTTGGGCTGTTTCCAGATCTTAGCTATTGTAAATTGTGCTGCTATGAACATAGGGGTGCATATATCCTTTCTGATTGGTGTTTTGAGATTCTTAGAATATATCTCTAGAAGTAGGATCAATGGGCAAACAGCAGGTCCATTTTTAATTTTTTGAGGAACCTCCACACTGTTTTCCACAGTGGCTGCATCATTTCTGCATTCCCAGTGTACAACAGTATACTAGAGTTACCTTTTGTCCACTTTCTTACCAGCACTTGTTGTTTGTTGATTTATTGATAGTAGTCATTCTGACAGGTATAAAGTGATACCTCATTGTGGTTTTAATTTGTATTTCTTTGACGATTAGTGACTTTGAGCATTTTATTCATGTGTCTTTTGGCCATCTGTATGCCCTCTTTGGACAAGTGTCTATTCAGGTCTTCTGTCCATATTTTAACTGAATTGTTTGTCTTTCTGGTTTTGAGCTGTGTGAATTTTTGTATATTTTGGAAATGAAACCCTTATCAGATGTACAATTAGTGAATATGTTTTGCCATAGTAGTAGGTTCCCTTTTGTTGTGATGAAGCTTTTTCTTTTTCTTTTTTTTTAATTTTTAAAAAAATTATTATTACATAAAGTGAAGCTTTTTCTTTTGATGTAATCTCATCTGTTTATTTTTTCCTTAGTTTCCCTTGCACTAGGAGATGTATCCACAAACATATTTCTATGAGAGATGTCTGAGATTTTGTTGTCTATGGTTTCTTCTAGGATTTTTATGGTTTTATTACTTATGGTTAAGTCTTTTATCCATTTTGAGTTTATTCTTGTGTATGATTTAAGTTGGTGGTCTAGTTTCATTGTTTTGCTTGTATCTGTCCAATTTTCTCAACACCATTTATTGAAGAGACTGTCTTTTAATGATTGTATGCTCTTGCCTCCTTTGTCTGATTTCTGGGTTCTTGCTTCTGTTCCATTAATCTGTATGCCTGTTCTTGTGTCAATACCAAGCTGTTTTGATTACAATGATTTTGTAGTATAGTTTGGTATCTGATATTATTTTCCCTCTAACTTTGTTCTTCTTTCTCAAGGTTGCTGCAGCTATTTCAGGTCTTTTTTGGTTCCATATACGTTTTTGGAATATATAATGTAGATCTGTAAAATATGTTGTTGGTGTTGTAATAGGGATTGCATTGAATCTATAGATTGCTTTAGATATTGTGGACATTATAATGATAATTCTTTCAATCCTTGAGCACAGTATATGTGTACACTTTTTTTGTGTCTTCCATTTCTTTTTGAAATGTCCTATAGTTTTCAGAGTACAGGTTGTTATTGTTTTGTTTTGTTTTTTATCTCTGGTTAATTTTATTCCCAGATATCTTATTTTTTTGTTGTTGTTGTAATAGTAAATGGGATTTTTTCATTTTCTCTTTCTGGTGGTTTATTATTGGTGTATAAAAATGCCATCAATTTCTAGGTATTAATTTTGCCTGTTACTTTGCCAAATCCATTTATTAAATCTAGTAGTTTTTTGGTGAAATCTTTAGTGTTCTCTATATTCAGTGTCATGTCATCTGTGAATAATGACAGCTTCTTTCTTTCCAATTTGGATGCCTTTTCTACCTTCTTGTCTGATCACTGTGATTAGGACTTCCAGTGTTATGTTGAAGAAGAGTGGTGAAAGCGGACATCCCTGTCTTGTTCCTGTTCTGAGGGGAAATGGTTTTAGCTTTTGCCTATTGAGTATGATGTTGGTTGTAAGTTTGTCATACATGGCTTTTATTATGTTGAAGTATGATTCCTTTAGTCCCCCTTTGCTGACAGTTTTTATCATAAATGGGTGCAGAATTTAATCAAATGCTTTTTCAGCATCTATTGATATGGTCATATGATTTTTATCCTTCATTTTATTTATGGGGTATATATATTTTATATTTTAAAAGTTTCTTGTCATGTAAAATATCAGTTATTTAAAAAATATATAATAAAATAAAATAAGGCAACCTATTTGAGAGTCAGTTAAAAAACATTGAGCTTAATGAGACAGAATTCCAGGGGTCCACCGTTTGCATTTTTAGTTACTTCCGCCCCGTAAATTCTAATGTAAGTGGTGAGAAAAAAATACTTAGAAAAACACTAGCTGAAACACTTTGCAAAACCAGAAGAATGGCAAAGATGCTTGCGGTATAAGTTAGGGCCTTCTCTTTAGCATTTTTCTACCAAGCAGTCCCACATCAGATTTGAAACTGTAAAGCTTCCAAATACACATGTTACCTTCCTATCTTCCAGTGATGTGACTAGGCCTTCTTTGGGAAATCCTGATATTTCCTGACAGTGGAAAATATTAAGCCTTCAGCACCTATGGTTGTATGGCTTTTCTCTTTCACAGGACCAAGTTAGCAGGAGATGCCCATTTGGAAGAATAAGAGTTTTGAGGAAAGAGAATACCCCCTCTAAAAATGATTTCAAGAGTGATTTCACTTGGATTACACTGCTGCTGCCAGCTGTTCTGAACAGCAGAGCCTTTTGCAGAGTTAGCCAAAAGAGCAGCAACAGGAGTCCAACCCCTATGTCCTAAGGGGACCTGTTTGTAGATTTTGAGTCAGGGTGTGGAAATATTAAGATTTTTGCCTGGAACTGGATTATACTTATCCTTTTCCTGAGCCAATTTGATGCCTTTTTAAAGATAATATTAAGTAACATGTATTGCTTATGCGTGTTACCATGTTCACTTTTCTTACTTTTCCAACCCTACAAGGTAAGTACTGCAACATTTTCATGTCCATTTCACAGAAAAATGAAGCTTAAGTAGGTTAAGTGATTAGCTGAAGGGCACACAGCTAAAAAGCGGCACAGTTAGGATATAAATTCTGGCAGTTTGATGCAAGAGTCTGTCTTCCTAACCACTTCACTACACTGCTTTTTTTTGGTGGTCCCCATTTGTCTGGTTAATTACCCTAGTAAGCTATGCCTGGTTTTCTGAGGAAGAGCCCAGATTCTCTTCCACTTGAATTGGCATTTCAGTTTGGGCTGTCTGCCTGAATTTCAACTTTCTTTCTTTTTTTTAAATTAAATTTTTATTGTTCATATTATTATAGTTGTTTCTCTTTTTTCCCCCATAGCTCCCCTCCACCCAGTTCCACCCCACCTTCTTCCCTCCCCTCCCCACCCTGCTGTCCTCATCCATAGGTGTACAATTTTTGTCCAGTCTCTTCCTGCATCCCCCCCACACCCTTTTCCCCTGAGAATTGTCAGTCCTCCTCCTTTATATACCCCTGATTCTATTCTATTCACCAGTTTATTCTGTTCATCAGATTTTTTATTCACTTGATTTTTCGATTCACTTGTTGATAGATGTGTATTTGTTATTCATAATTTTTATCTTTACTTTTTCTTCTTCTTCCTCTTCTTAAAGAATACTTTCCAGCATTTCATATAATACTGGTTTGGTGGTGATGAACTCCTTTAGCTTTTTCTTATCTGTGAAGCTATTTATCTGACCTTCAATTCTGAATGATAGCTTTGCTGGGTAAAGTAATCTTGGTTATAGGTTCTTGCTATTCATCACTTTGAATATTTCTTGCCACTCCCTTCTGCCCTGCATAGTTTCTGTTGAGAAATCAGCTGAATATTGTATGGGTACACCCTTATAGGCAACTACCTGTTTTTCTCTTGCTGCTTTTAAGATTCTCTCTTTGTCTTTTGCTCTTGGCATTTTAATTATGATGTGTCTTGGTGTGGTCCTCTTTGGATCCCTTTTGTTTGGGGTTCTCTGCTCTTCCTGGACTTGTAAGTGTATTTCTTTCACTATGTAGGGGAAGTTTTCTATCATTATTTCTTTAAATAGGTTTTCAATATCTTGTTCTCTCTCTTCTTCTGACACCTCCATAATTCAGATGTTGGTACCCTTGAAGTTGTCCCAGAGGCTCCTTACACTATCTTCATATTTTTGGATTTTTTTCTTTTTGCATTTCAAGTTGGGTGTTTTTTGCTTCTTTGTATTTCAAATCTTTGACTTGATTCTTGGGACCCTCTAGTCTGCTGTTGGATCTCTGTATATTATTCTTTATTTCAGTCAGTGTATGCTTAATTTCTAGCTGGTCCTTTTTTATACCCTTGAGGGTCTCACTAGATTTATCAAGGGTCTCACTAAATTTATCAGCGGTTTCTAGAAATTCTTGAGAAAACTTATAATCGTGGCTTTGAACTCTATAGCCAGTAGTTTGCTTTCCTCTATTTCTGTCATTTGTGAGCTGTTTCTTTGTCTCCGAATTTTGGCTGCTTCCCTGTGTTGATAGAGTGGCTTTCTGTGCTAGGTATCCTATAGGGCCCAGTGGCTCAGCCTCCCCAGTTAACTGAGGTGGACACTCTTGTTGCACCCCTTTGTGGGCTGTATGCATAGTCTTGTTGTAGTTAAGCCTTGATTGTTGTTGGTATCACTGGGAGGAATTGACCTCCAGGCCAATTGGCTGTGAGAATCAGCTGTGTCTATGGTGGGAAAACTGTGCTGGAGACAATCTTATGGGGCAGGACTTGCTTCTTATAGGGCTTTGGTGCTCATTGAGTCTGCCCCCTGAGTGTGTCCCTTATGGATCTGAGGAGTTGTAATCTGGATGGTCCCACTCTGACCACTGGGTACACTGGCTCCGGGATTTCTAAGGAGCTGCTAATTTAGTCTCTGCCTGAGGCTACCCAGCAGGAGCTATGGAGAGATCTGCAGATTCTTCTTCTTTGTTTG
The DNA here is from genome assembly GCA_004026665.1 of Murina feae. Classification (NCBI taxonomy): domain Eukaryota; kingdom Metazoa; phylum Chordata; class Mammalia; order Chiroptera; family Vespertilionidae; genus Murina; species Murina feae. Next base: position 12,631 of record PVJC01027931.1, read on the forward strand.
GGGTTAGGAGGTGCCTATATGAGGTCTAGCTGTGAAGCAATATAAGCTACTGTAGGGTCTTGGGCCTTCTTTTGGATGTTCTGTTTCTCTGACCCAGCTACAGCTTGTTAGGTAATTTTAGATTACAAAGCGCCAGGCCATTCATATGCAAAAGCCTCTGCACATAGCTAGGGTGGGGCATGGTCTCAGGGAATCAACAGGGAGGAGCAAACAGCTATGGCTGATCCTCAGCCCAGCCTTAAGTGGCCCCGGGCCTCAGTGTCCTGTGTAATCACTGCAAGCACCTCTGAGAGAAAGCCACCCTCGAGTTCCGCCTGATGCCAGATAATGCAGTTTCTCCCTGTATGAGTCTGGATCTCCAGAGACACACCTGGAACTGGAGTTCAGAGAAGTCGGGAGCTTGTGTCTCATTCCTGATTGAAAAAGACAATTGTGCCCTCAGTTGCCAGCCCTTTCTGCGTGTGCCCCCATTCCTCTGCACTTTATTTCTGCACCTCCTCTGAGTCTCAGTGTGCTTTTCTCTTTCCTTCTAGTTGTAGAATTTTCACTCAGACAGCCTTCCTGTGGTTCTGGGTTGTGTCCATTTTGTCTTTTAGTTGTAGTTTTGAAGTGGTTGTGAGAGGCAGCAATTTCAGGTGTTTACCTATGCCGCCATCTTGGTTTCTCCTACAATTGTTACCTGAATTTCAACTTTCTAATCACCTTTGGCTTCAATCTCTGAAGCCTTCAAGCAAGTCCAATTCCAAGCTTAACTGAGATTCCCAGCCCAGTTCCACACCATGGATGTGTAGTATCCTGGTTTGTCCTACCAGGAAGAGAAGAACAGACTCTCTTAGTCTCTCTCAGATTTGATCTCAGCTAGCTGCTTCTGCTGACCCCACACCCTCAGTCATGTGCAACATGGTCTCCCAAGCCATGCCAAGAAGTTGACAAGTATACCACAAAGGAGCAAGCCAGGAGCAATGACTCATTGGTGGCCCAGGATTGTATCTTGGAGCTATAATTTCATTTGATGGCACTTTCTGCCCCTTCCTATTAGCAGATGGGATACAGCCCAGAAAGGTAGAGATAAGAAGAGGAAAGTCTAATAAAGCAACCATAACCCATGAACTTTTTTATTTTTCAGCAGTAGGGACAGACAGATTTGTGTCAAACCAGTCACTTATTATTGCCTTGTTCTATTGTAGGGTCTATTTGAAGATAGTTGTCTATGGTTGGGGCGAGGTAGCATGTTTGGCCACACACTAGAACAGTGGTTCTCAACCTTTCTAATGCTGTGACCCTTTAATACAGTTCTTCATATTGTTGTGACCCTCAACCATAAAATTATTTTTGTTGCTACTTCATAACTGTAATTTTGCTACTATTATGAATCATAATGTAAATGTCTGATATGCAGGATGTATTTAGGCAACCCCTGTGAAAGGGTCGTTCGACCCCTAAAAGGGTTGTGACCCACAGGTTGAGAATCGCTGCACTAGAATAAAATAAACTGGCCCAACTTCAATCGGAGTGAACTGGAAGCTTTAATCAATGGTGATAACCACTCCCAGGTAGGGGGACAAAAACAACATGAGCTCATTTTAGGAGAACATTCACTTGGTTTCATTAGCTATTCTGCGAGCCTAATAATGCTTTGCTTGTTTGTCTTCTTTATCATCTCCTTGTCATCAGCCAACTCCTACATACTATGTGGAGTTAGGCCTCTTTATCTCCTTTTGCTGCTTTCACCACATTCTTCCCCTTTTTAAAACCATTCAGCAGTTCTCTCGTAATAACAACAGAAAAAGTAGATTCCATTCAGAGTCCATTTATACAACATAAATAGCATACACTCTGGAGCCTAAATGCCCGAGTTTTTAATCCCAGCGCTGCTATCTGCAACCTGTGTAACCTTGGACAAGCTACTGAACCTCTCTGCTTTCTAGCTTCTTTATTCAAAATGTGAATAATGATAATATCACTTATATTGGGTTGTTATGAGAAATAAATGAGTTAATATTTGTAAAGTACTTGAAACAGTGGCAAACTGTACTAAATGCTGTGTAAATGTTTGTTAAATAAATAAATAATGTAAATATTCATTCATAAAGAAATATCTGTTAAATAATCATGAGCTAGCCAGAGATTGGCAAACTTGTGCTGTAGAGGGCCACATAAAAAATATTTTTTTAGACTTTGCAGGCCACATGATTTCTGTCACAAGTACTCATCTCTGCCATCAGAGTATAAAAACAGTAACAGACAATATGTAAGCCAACACAAATTTTTTTCTAAAACTAGACCTTGGCCTAGTTTTGGCCCACAGGCCATAGGTTCCTGGCACCTGTGTTGGGGAATGGAGATACAATGGTATACAAAACAGACACATTAAATCATTTGGTCTAGCATAAGAGACAGTTATTACATAAATAATCACATACCTTATAAATTATAAGTATAAGGCAGGGTTGGATAGGGGTGTAACAACATACTCTAGAAGATCAAATGCTTCTCTGAGGAGGTGGCTTCCAACCGAGATTAGAGTCAGATGTAAACATGTGAATAGGGGCATGTGTGAGATGCCCCACATTAAGATCACCCTCAAAGACTAAGGATGCCTTAAACAACCTAAATACCCCCATCTTACTCTTCATGTAGCCTATGGGAGAAATACTTGAGACTTTATTCAATTCTTTCCTGAGCTGTTTTTAATCTCAGCATGTATAATCTCTTGCAAGGATAGCAGAACTGTTAAAATCATAGACTATTGCCAGACTTCTTGGCCCCACATGCTAGCTGTGTAACCTTGAGCAATTTAATATCTCTGTATAAAGTTTCCTCTATCTGTCAGATGAAGATGACAATGTTAGTAACTCATAGGGTGGTTATGAGGATTAAGTGAGCCAATACATGGAATAGTGTCTGATTCTAAGTGTTAATATGTGTTAACTATTGCTATTGCTGTGGTTTATGTGTTTGATACTTTTTGTAGGTACACTATGTTTTCCTTTTCTTCCTGCTAATATTACCTCCTTCATATTCTGAGGAGTACCATTCCATTATGTTCTATTTTAGGATTTAGATACCAAGCCAATAATACAATGGTTAATATGTATTGAACACTTATGTTCTAGATTCTGTGCTAAAAGCTTGCATACAAATATCATCTACTCCTCAAAATCAAAGTCTTAATAGTCCATTTAAATAGAGAAAACTGAGATTCAGAGAAATTATGTGATGTGAGACTGAATATGCCAATGAACAATGGCCAAACCATACATAAAAATAAAACTCTTACCCACACCTGCAGCAAATGCCCAGGAAACCAATCCTTTATCTACAATCACCAGTCCAGGAAGGCAGCTTGCTGTAAGTCAGACTTTAAGGGGGGCAGACTACTATCTCTAGAAACAATCCAGGAAGCCAAATAGTCCTTGTAACAATCAGCCCGAAATGTCCAGGACTTGATTAATAATTGATAGTTTGGGACCAATCAGAGAGAACCAAATAGGCACTTGTAACCAATTGCACAGGATATGTTGTTTCTAGTTAGCCTGTGACAAGAAGAAATTTTCCTCTACCCTTCTAAGTTCTTCTGGTTTGTCTAAGGATTGCATTGACATGTCACAGATTAACAGGAGAAGATCTGATTAAATTTAATATGTATTGGGGATCCATAAGAAAATGGGAAGCCAAGGACAAATCAGGCAGTTGAGGTTTATATGCCTTTGGGGGCTAAGGAGAAAAGGGTAGTAGCTTGGAACTTTGAAAGGTAGGAAGGCAATTCATATGGAGATGGAAAAGCAAATATTTGGTAAACAACTGTTTACTGGCCATGCAGAGACAATTGGACACAGAGTGGACTCTGATATCTAGGCCCTGCTTAGTCTCTCCTACCACACTTAGCCCGTTAGCCCATGTTCTTTGTAGATATCTCTGGTGATAGCTCTTATTCTGAGAACAGTCGCTTTATCTAAACTTCTTTAGGTAGTTTAGGGGGAAGTAACAAGAAAAACTTCCCAAGTTTTCTGTTTCTTAAAAATAACTAGTCTTGTAGGGAGTCAGATTGCTATCTATAGAAACAAACAAAAATAATTGGTCTAAATTAATGGTCATGCCAAAGAGATACATTTTTGGGTGGCAAATTTTACTCCCATACACCTTCCTGCAGCTTTCTCATTGTAACTGCCATCAATTAGGGCATATCTGAAGCCTTTTTCCCCCTATTATACAACTTTTCCACTTTTCTGCCTGCTTTTGTGTATCTACCTAAGCCTAGTGACAGTGGCTGACTTTCTTGCTATAGAAAGTTTGGAATTCAATAACCTTTGCTTGTTCTCCCTTGATTGGTCTTTCTTTATTTCCACAGTTACATCCTAAGGGTCACAAAGGTATTAAGTAGCAGAGATAGGATTTAAACCCTTATCTAGCAGACTTCAGAGTCCCAAGTCTTTAACAAATATAATATACATCTCCATTCCTCTTTTTAGGAAGTTTCCAAATTAATGATTTGGATGAATCAGCTACTGCCTACACAAAGCAATAGAAAAGAAATAGAAAAACTACTAAATCAATATTCTCTGTCCATTGTTAGCTAAGCGTTTTCTCTGTGGTCCAGAAATCATTCCTAAATTGGTGTTTTGTTTTTTTTTTAAATAATAGCTGGCTTCCTATGCTGCTGCCTAAACAAGCTGAGGAAAAAGAGAAAAGAGGCTGGCGAGAGAGAAAGGAGAAAAGAAGACATGTCTAAAAAATTCTCTTTCTGTATCCTACACCATCCTTATCACAAACCCCAACCTTGACTAAAAATGGAACAAGACAATTTAAGGTGGCTCTAGGTTTGAAGGGAGCAGGTAGCTTTTCCAACTCAGCCTGAGAGTTAGTGACACTCTTATAGACCACACACCTTCTGTTACTTGTATATAAAAATATAATTTCCAGAACATGATTTCTCATACTGACCCCCACCCCCACAACTATACACCCAGAAGCACATAGTTTTCTGGCTCTGTGTCCCATATAAAGGTGGATAGTCCTAGCAAGAGTATTTAAATCTGCTTTTCCACACTCCTGTTCCTTCTCTCCAGCCAGTTTCAACTTCCACTCGTGTGTGTGTGTGTGTGTGTGTGTGTGTGTGTGTGTGTGTGTATGTGTGTGTTTGGGGGTGGAGCTCAGTGGAGGTAAGGGAGGAGAAGGGGGAGGAAGAGGAAGAAAGAGGCATCAGTCATTGGTTTAGAACAAACTCCAAGAGTGGTCTAAACCAGGAACTCATAAATGGCCAGAAAGTAAATATTTTAGGCTTTGCTCACCATGCAGTTTCTGTTACAGCTACACAACTCGGCCATTGTAGCACAAAAAACAGCCATAGATGATATGTAAATGAATGAGCAAGGATATGTTCCAATAAAACTTTATTTATAAAAACAAGTGGTGAGCTGGATTTGACCCACAGGGTGTGGTTTGCAGACTCCTGATCTAAAATAATGGGAAGGCTGGAGATCTTGAATGTGTGACCATTGTTTGAGTCTGTTGAGTTGAGTGTCTTGCAGCTTCACAGACCACAATTTTGAGCACCACTAACTACTACCCAGGCATGGGAGTAGAAGTCATACTAAAGAAGGATGCAGAGGATTAGGGCCCATGTGGCCTGCCCTCAAGACATACTCTGGGTAGTGCTGTTTTAACACAAAAATCCCTAAAGGAATTTAATTCCTTTCTACTTCTTCTATTCCCTAAAAGAATCATGTGTATTTTGTTTAAGGAGGGGTGTAGGGGATATGAGGAAGATAGGGAGGTTTCCAGTGACTTGAGATTCTGATGAATTGCATTCCAATTAACTGAGGTCTGTATGCCTCTAAGTTAGCAGTACAGCAAGCCTGCTCTCCAGTCAGGGCTTAGCACTACTAGGCCAATGGACTTTTTGATCAGTGTCCAAGGTTCACAAGTGGCTTGACCATAATTTGTGCAGGTCCACAGTATGCCTGGGTATCAGTGCCCCTGAGAGGGCTTCTGTAATAGGCTGGCAGGGAGCTATCCCCCAGTGGGTATGAATCCACTCAAGTCCTTGGATGGCAAATGTGTTTTGCTTTATGTGCCAGTACTAGGCGGTTGGTAAGTAGCTACTGTTTATTGAGAGGGATTTTGAGGCCTGTTATGGACATGGGAAAACAGTGGGGGGGGGAGGGCGGTTATGAAGGCACCAGCTCTGCTCTAAGCCTGGCAAACTAGGAAGGATATCTAAGAAATGCAGACTATTTCCTGAGTCCTATCTGCTAGTGAGTAGATGGCTGATGAGAGACATTCCTTCAAACATCCAAGTCAATCAAATGACTCAATAGGAAGTTGGCCCAGTCAGTGCATATTTTTGTGGTTATTATCCTGTGGCACAATCTAGAACACACTCCTGCCCAGGGTGTCTTATAAGGAGGGCTGTGTTGACTTTCCATCATCTATATTTATTGTGCTAGCAATGAGGTGTGCAAGCAGAGATAGGGAAGAGAAGGTCCCAGCTAAAAAGAGTTTTTTCAATCTACTGGGAGAATTGATATGCAAATTAGTGTTTAAACCATAAAGCATATTGAAATGCATCCTGTAAGAACAGATCAAGGAAAATGATATGGGAGCACAGGGGAAAGAATGGAGATTTAACCCATAGGAGATGGGGTTGGAACCTTGCAGAGGGAGCTTAGGGAACTTCCTATGGAAGAATTAGCCTATGAATCAGGCCTTGAAGGGGATGCCTATTTTAAGGTGTAGAGAGGACTGTGAAAACCTGCTTCCTTAAAGGTCTACCTACCTCTGGTCAATGGTACTCAATCTTACTTATGCCCCCTTATATTTGAAATATATGATATGCCTCATCCATTCATGTCAAAATTTTCGAGTACCTACAGTGTGCCTGCTTGTCAACCAGAGGCTACAGTAGTGTTGCCTAGCCTCTCTCCTAGGGGACTATGTTTCTCAGTGGGGTATCTCTACTCTAGCCTCCCATTCTGCCAACCCACATTCCCACTTCAACCAAAACCTGGCTGCTTGCTTTCAATTTTTAAACATTTTATTTATTTCTAATAGGAAATGCATGTAAGTGATCCCCTAAGTGGAAAAGGGTATAAATGAAATGTACCCCACTAGGTATCAAATCCACAACACTTCAGTTCATGGGACAACTTTCCAACCAACTGTGACACCCAGTCAGGGCTCCATAATTGTTTGCTACTGAATAATCTACATACTATACATGTGGATTTACAAAAGAAGCCACATTGAGTCTGATAGGGAGGGCAGAGATGCAAAAAGATGTTATGTGGGCACCTCTTCCCAGCTCTGGTGCTCTGGGCTGGGGAGCCTATCATGAGGTTGAGACTCCACACTTCTCAGGGGGAGTCTTTGAAGAGATCTCTCTAGAATCTCAGCCTGCACCCAGAGATCTAGAGGGATCTCTGCAAAGACTCCCCAAGAGAAGTTTGGAGTCTCAATCTCATGCTAGGCTCCCCAGCCCAGAGCACCAGAGCTGGGAAGAGGTGCCCACATAATATCTGGCTATGAAGACAAGTGGGAATTCTGTCCACCAGGGTAAGACAAGAATCTGCTAGAGACCCAGGTGTCATCTTTAAAAAAAGAAAAAGGAAAAAAAAATATATATATATATTTGATTTTTTATGGAGAGGAAGGGAGAGGAATAGTGAGCCAGAAACATCAATGAGAGAGAAACATCAGCTGCCTCCTGCACACCCCCTACTGGGTATGTGCCCACAACCAAGGTACATGCCCTTGACCAGAATTGAAACTGGGACTCTTCAGTCTGCAGGCCGACGCTCTATCCACTGAGCCAAACCGGTCAGGGCCCAGGTGCCATCTTAAAGGGCCAGCACATAAAATCTTATTCATAGTTTCTCACCCTGCTCTCCAGTAGAGGGAAGACTGAGGGGAATTATTCCTGTGAGGAGAGACTGGGGTTTTTGGCTCCAGGAAGAGAGTTGAAGGGATCCCCACCATTATCCCTATGCTGAGCCCCTCTTCCACACCAGTCACCATCTTCCTCGGATAAAACACTCCACTCCATATGGCATAACCATAGGAGAATGTAATAGTCACAACCTCAGGACAGCCTGTTGCCCCACCCTGGGAATTCATGCCTTGTAGGGAAGTCAATTACCTAAGCTGCTGGTGTAGAGGACTAAGCAGACATAGGGTGTCAGTGGCTGAGTTGTGTGGTTCTTGGGCAGGGGCCATTCCCCCCACCTTACTATGAGCTGGAATGGCATCTCCCTTTCATGGGAGATCCACTAGGTCCAACTTCCAGCTCTTGGTTGCACCCCCCACCCTCTCACCCTACCAAGATTGGGCTCCTCAGAAGTTTTTGGCAGAATCCAAAACAGACTGAGTTGTATGGCTCCAGGACATGGGCAATTTTTCTCTCACATACCAGTGCAGAGTCTTTCCTTCACATGGCCAACGCTTGGTCTGTTTGGGCATGATAAACTCTGCTGACCTCTCTCTGACTACCCTTGAGAGACTCCACCACACCACCAAGGTCTGTGGATATCTGGGACTTTTGCAAAGTGGCCTCAGACACAGAATTGACATTGAGTTTGAATCTCTATAGGTGGATAAACAACACTGAAACCTACTTCGTGACTCACTGAGAACCTACCTTATGCAACTCAAGTCCTGCCAGATGCTTTTTCAGTGAGTAAGCCTAAAAGGCAGCCAGTAGACAAAGTCAAGCAGAGGCAGATCTTGAAGTGCCTTGGGCCTTTTGCTGGTCTGCCCTCAGGCTTGGTGTTGGTGGAAGTTGGCCATGGTGGGCAGCTTGGTCCTTCACACACACAAGTAGGCCAAGCAGAGGCAGCCATAAATAGTACATCACTTTGTAGCACCAAATAGGTTGCCCAGGGCCAGTCACAGGCTATGTCTGCCATTGACCTGTACCATAGTCCCTCCCAAGAGGCCCCAGATGCACACCAAGACACATCCTAACTAAAATAGCAAAGGTGAAAGATGAACATAGAATATTAAAAGCAGCAAGAGAATGATAGTTACCTACAAGGGAGCTTTCATGAGGCTTTCAGCTGGTTTCTTAACATAATCAGAAGGGTTTGGCCCTTCAAGCCAGAAGGGATTGGCATGAAATATTTAAAGTGATGAAAATCAAGACTACTTCACTCAGCAAGGCTAATATTTAAAATTGAAGGCAAAATAAAAGGCTTCCCAGACAAGAAAAAGTGAAAAGAGTTTATTACCACCAAACCAGTATTACCAGAAATGTTAAAGGTTGTTTAGAAGAAGAAGGAGAAGAAGAAGAAGAAGAAGAAGAAGAAGAAGAAGAAGAATGCAATTAATATGTACCTATTAATAATCACATTAAATGCAAATGGCTTAAATGTTCCATGAAAACACATAGTGTAGCTTAATGGAAAAGGAAACAAGACTCATCTACTCTATAAAAGCGAAATATTAAAATTAACCGTTTCTCTGAGACAGGGTAAGCCACGCCCATCAGCCAATCAGAGCGGCTGTATGCAAATTAGCCCAACCAACATGGCGGCCGCCACTCACGGACCTCAGTAAAGGGCAGTTTCCATTGCGGCAGGAGCGAAAATGAAGCTGCGCTCGCTCCACTTAAACTGCCTCTAGCGAAACACAGATTTGAAACAATATAACGATCATAGAATCCTCGGGAGCTGAAGGAAAGAGCAGCCCAGGCCTCACCAGTAAAAGTAACAATTGTTTCATTATAGACGCTGCGAGGTGAAGCAGAGGAGGCTTCGTTAGTTAGAAGGCCGCCTTAAAGGAACAGTGTATCAATTATAGAAGATAACCCCAGGCCTTAAAGGAACAGTATCAATTATAGGAGAAAAAACTCCAGAAACCTGCGTCCAGCCAGCCTTGCTGGGACGTTGAGTCAATGGGAGCTGTGGGCAGCCTGAAAGCCCCTCACCCAGGCTGGTCAGGCACGCCAGCAGGTGGACATCCCCTGAGGGGTCCCAGACTACGAGAGGGCACAGGCCAGGCTGAGGGACCTCCCGAGTGCACAGAGCGGCTGCAGGGTGGGACAGCGCAGGACCCAAAACCCGTGAGTGGGAAAGAGGCGGCAGGGTTGGAGGGCACCGCAAAGTGGGTAAGAGGCGTCAGGGGGTCGGTGGCCTGCTTGGTGGGCTTCCCAGGCCCTTTGAGGGGCATCGGGGAGCAGGTAGGAGGTGGCAGGGGGTCGGCGGCCTGCTTGGCAGCTGTCCAGGCCCTTGGAGGAGCATCGGGGAGCGGGAAAGAGGTGCAGGAGGTCGGTGGCCTGCTTGGCAGCTGTCCAGG
>PVJC01027932.1:0-22919 GCA_004026665.1 Murina feae
TGCAAGGGGCCTGGGAAGCCCACCAAGCAGGCCACTAACCCCCTGCTGCCTCTTTCCCACTCCGCGATGCCCCTCCAAGGGCCTGGACAGCTACCAAGCAGGCCACCGACCCCCTGCCACCTCTTACCCACTCCCCGATGCCCCGCAAAGGGCCTGGGAAGCCCACCAAGCAGGCCGCTGACCCCTGCCGCCTCTTACCCACTTCCTGGTGCCCTCCAACCCTGCCACCTGTTTCCCACACACCGGTCCTTGGTCCTGCACTGTTCTGCCCTGCAGCTGCTCTGTGCACTCAGGAGGTCCCTCAGCCCGGCCTGTGCCCTCTCACAGTCTGGGACCCCTCTGGGGATGTCCACCTGCTGGGGTGCCTGACCAGCCTGGGTGAGGGGCTGATGGCTGTCTCCAGGCTGGCCAAGCCCCCCAGGAACGTCCCTCACCCCACTGGGTTGTGGCCAGCGTGGGTGATGGGCTGATTGGCGCTTTCAGGCTTTAAGGCTACCCACAGCTCCCATTGACCCAATGTCCCAGCAAGGCTGGCTCGATGCAGGTTTCTGGGGTTTGTTTATCTTCTATAATTGATGCTGTTCCTTTAAGGCGAGGCCTAATAAGCCTCCTCTCTGCTTCACCTCTGGACTTCTATAATGAAACAATTGTTACTCTTAGACTCAGGCGCAGTGAGGATTCTATGATTTATACATTGTTGCAAAATGTTTTGCTTTGTTTTGCTTTGAGGCAGGCTAAGCCTCGCCCTCAGGCAGTTTCACTTTCACTCCTGCTGCGATGGACGCTGCCCTTTACTCCGTGAGTGGCGGCTGCCATGTTGGCTGGGTTAATTTGCATACAGTCGCTCTGATTGGCTGTTGGGCGTCCCGAAGAAATGGTTAATTTTACTATTCCGCTTTTATTAGTTTAGATAATTAGAGAAGGTGCTTGATATGATTTCAATCTTCTTAAACTCATTGAGGCTTATTTTGTTCACTAACATCTGGTCTTTCCTATAAAATGTTTCATGTTTCACGTGTACATGGAAAGAATATATATTCTGCTGCTTCAGGGTGGAATTCTCTGAAGATTTCATTTAAATCCATCTGTTTTAGTATGTGATTGAAGATGTGTGTGTCTTGTTGATTTCCTGTCTGGAACATTTATCCATTGGTGTCAATGGGGTGTTAAGTCCAATACAATGCAAGTATTCCTGTCAATCTCTCCCTTCATGTCCTTCAAGATTTGCTTTTTAAAATTTATTTTTATTGATTTCAGAGAGGAAGGGAAAGAGAGAGAGAGAAAGAAACTTCAAGAATGAGAGAGAATCATTGATCAGCTGCCTTGGCCTACTCTGGGGAAGAGGCTGAAACATGGGCATGTGTCCTGACTAGGAATCCAACTGTGACCTCCTGGTTCATAGGTCAGAGCTCAACCACTGAGCCACAACAGGCCAGACTCAAGATTTTCTTTACATATTTAGGTCCTCCTTTATTGGGCTTATAAATGTTTATCAGCGTTATACCCTCTTATTGGATTACTCCTTTTATTATTATGTCATCTCTTTCTTTGTCTCTTACTATAGTCTTTGTTTCAAAGTTTGTTTTGTAAGATATAAGTATTGCTGCCCCAGTTTTGTTTTGTTTATTTTTTCATTTCCATTTGCATGAATAATTTTTTTCAGCATTTACTTTCCTCTGTGTGTATCTTTTGTTCTGCATTATGTCAGTTCTGGCCATCATAGATGTGGGTTTTGCTTTCTTATCCAATCAACTACCCTAACTCTTTTGATTGCAGCATTTAAGCTGTTTACATTTAAAGCAATTATTGATTGGTACACGATTTTTTTGCCAGGAAGCGCTTTTCTTCCCCACCTTCCTCTACCCTTGCTCCTGGGGCTGTCCTCTGGGCTTCAGGGGTTAGGAGCGCCCCCTGGTGTCCTGAGCACCACCAATAGCCCAGCCCTCCAGTCTCCCTCTAGGCAGTTTGTGTCTGGGTTCACACTGACTTCCCCTCACTTTGTCTCCCACAGTAATACATAGCTGTGTCCTTGGCTCTCAGGCTGTTCAATGGTAAATAAACCTGGTTCTTGGACTTGCCCCTGGTGGTGCTGAGTCTGGATTTCTGTGTTGGGTTATAGTTTGTATCCCCGTAACCTCACATAAGCCCAACCCACTCCAGCCCCTTTCTCAGAGCCTGGCAGGTCCCGTTCACATCATAGCTCATTAGAGAGAATCCAGAGACAGTGCAGGTGAGGCAGAGAGTCTGTGAGGGTTTCACCAGTCCTGGGCCTGACTCCTGCAGCTGCACTTGGGACAGGACACCTGTGGACAAGGAGCATCAGTCCCTGTCAGTCACCTGCAGTCACAGCCATCCCATGACTCCTGTCTGACCCTTGAGTTCCTCACCTTGACACACTGTCACCAGGCACAGGAGAAGACCCAACAGGCTCATCTTCTAGACCACAGCTCTGCTTTTCCAGAGACCTCAGCCGTGTGTGAGGAGAGAGCTGTGAGCCTGCACAGCCTAAGAGAGGATTTACCCTGGAGTTTGAACAGACATTTGCATGTGGGGTAGCATTTTCCTTCTAAGTAGAGTGACTGAGGTCTGTATTCCCTGATCATTTTGGGGCCCGTGTTGGGGCATCTCTTTCCTTGACCTCACTCACCATGTAAGTCAGGGACAGGAAACTGCCTGGGTCATGAAGCACATTGGCATTAGGTCAAGGAAAACCTTACCTGAGCAGAAGAAAAAATGTTGAACTAGATAAGTAGGTTTCATCGGTAAATTCTCATTCATCTTTCACATTTAATAGCTTCTGAATCCAACAATTACATATATCTACAAGTAAGAAATGCTTATCATTGCCATTTTATATGCTAATTATGTTCACTTGATATAAAATATTTTAAAAAGAAAGCAGCCATTTTTTCCTGTCACATTGTCTTCATTTCTACTTTCATATGAATACCTGCTTCCCAACCACAAGAGAAAGGGAGACCCTTGATTCTAGATGTTGGAACTCTTAATGTGTTATGACACACTGTGCAAACTCTTTCCTTATGCAAACCCTTGGCATATTGCAGACACCCTGAAATAACCACATCTGAAATAATCATGTTTTAACCTGGATAAAAGATAAGAGATAAAGGGAGTGATTATGCATGTGTACCATCGAGAATCTTTCATATCATGAACAATGTATGCGGCCTGTTAAGTGACCTGATTTCTCAGTCTAGTGTTGTCAGTGATGTTGGGATCACAGTAAGGGAAATTGGAGAATTCCTAGCACACATTTTCTCACAGTAAAGGGAACGTCAACCTTGTCAGGAAACCCTCATCCCAGCCTCCCTCTGCCCTGTCCCTGGGGTGCCCACTGTGGTCAGAGGGTGCTGGGCTCTCTCCCTAACATACCACATCCTTAATGTGCAATGCACACATTCTCCCACTAGGCACATGATTCAAAAATATATTCTCTTGCTAAGCTAATAATTTAATTTTCATGATGGAGTATTTGGTGGCACAAATGTTTTTACTTATATTAACGTTCAATTCATCATTAATATCTTTAATGGGACCTGTTTTGGGTGATTTTACAAAGAACTCCCCAGAAAATGCTGAACCCCCACTGTCCATGTTCATTGACTACAGCAGCCACAGGGACTGAAACAGGTTCTGGTACCAGAGGGGAGCGCTGCTGGGAAACTACCCATAAATCTGGATGTGACTGTGGAACTGGGTGAGGGGAGGAAGCTGGACTTGTTTTGAGTCACATGACAGAAATATGCCTGATGTTCATGGACAGAGAGTAACTGGACATATGGGTTTAAAGGCTCCTCCAGTGAAGGCCCAGAAAGAAGTGCAAGGCATGAGAGAGACAGCTTGCATCATCATAGGAAATACCAGAATATTAATGAATATTTGTGAGAAATAGAAATGATAAAGATCATGCAGGCAGGGATCAAGAGAAATAAGGAACCTGTCATTGCCAACTAGTGGGAGGGGGAACCCTGTTTCCTACATGCACATCTTACAGTGTCTCTGTTCTAGAAGGTAACACCTTCCCAGGTCCAGGGGATCTGCACGTGGACACGGTTGGGGTCATTACTGATCTGGTCTCCACATGGATCACGGAAGCTGCATAATCATTGGGTTCCATTCATGACATCTCTCAGCACTGACAGGGAAGAGTGGACACCCCTCACTGGAGGAGCCACAGTGTTGGTGTGTTTGTACGAGGAACCTGCATTTCATTGGATCAGGGCCCCTGCCTCAGTCAATTGTCATCATTGTCCTCCCCATTATTTGCTCCTCCTCTTCCCCCCTCTTTCTCCTCCTTGTTATAATGAATCCTTTTCTACTCATTTTATGTGGATATGGTTGTCCACACATAATGACCCTTGGTCTCATATTTGCTAATGTTTATGGTTATTACATGGATTTGGTAGCCACAGTGTATATTATTTTATGTTTCACTGCTGAAAACTGATCGCCCCATCCTGCCTCTTCTCCATCATCCCTAAGGGGACTCTGATATCCTCTTCATTTTTCTTAAAGACATTGAAAGCACACAAGGAAGTAGAATTCCGCCCACTGGCCCCCCACATCACAGAAAATAGAAGCCTCCTTTCCTGCCTCTATCTAAGTACCTTTGACTTCCTGGAGGGCTTTTCCTGTGCCTCCCAGAGATTTCAATTATAAGCACAATAATCATTCCATGTCCCTTGGTGCATGTGTTTGTCATCAGCCTGGACATCTGTACAAGCTGCTGTGTGTCCCCTTGCTTCTGCCTGGTGTCACCTACTCTAGGTGCTATGAGCATGAGGATTAGTCAGTGACTGTCACCCCCATGGTCCTGCTTCTCTGGATTTGAGGTCACACCTCTCTGGTGCCCATTGTCCAGCGCACACATGTCCTGCTGCTGCCTGGCTTAAATCTTGAGTTGTGTGGGGCTGAGCTGCCCTGTTGAGTGAGCAGAGTCTCTGGCTGCACTTCGATGCCTTGGGCAGAATTTTTAATCATTAATTGGAATTTGTCACAGACTGTCTGAAAAATAAATCTCTGCAGTTTGTGCACCTGAGAAAGTTCTATCTGTTTACAATAGACTTTTCTAACTCAGATATGTTAGAGGTAAGTGCAGAGTCACGAATCCAAGGTTCCCTGAGGGAAACTAACATGAAGAGGAAACCACACAGGAAAGCAGCCCAAACTGCACCTGCTGCTTGGATGGTCCTTATGTTCACGGTCCCAGAGCGACACCTGCTGGTCATAGACTTTGCTGCAGGGAGGTGTGTGTCTGGTCTCACACAGCTCACTGCGTCTCAGGTACAGTAATACACAGCCGTGTCCTTGGCTCTCAGGCTGTTCATTTGCAGATACAGGTTGTTCTTGGAGTTGTCTCTGGAGATGGTAAATTGGCCCTTCACAGAGTTGGCATAGTATGTGCTACTTCCATCAGAATTAATGAGTGAGACCCACTCCAATCCCTTACCTGGAGCCTGGCAGACCCAGTATGTCCCGTAACTACTGAAGTTGAATCCAGAGGCTGCACAGGAGAGTCTCAGAGACCCTCCAGGATGCACCAAACCTTCCCCAGACTCCACCAGCTGCACCTCACACTGGACACCTGCAAACACAAAGACATCCTGGTCAGGAAATGCTGACTCGTGTACTGTTTCTCTCACTCACATTCTCAGTGTTTCTTCTTCTCCATAAATTACTTCTCAAAAGAGTCACAAGGAAAACCCAGCTGAGCCCAAACCCCATGGTTAGTGGTTTGTGCTCAGTCCTGATCATGGAATGGGAACCTGGGGATCCTGGGGCTGGGCTCCTGTCTCAGAGCTGCCCGGTCAGAGCTGGGCTGGCTTTTATGAGCAGAGGGGGCCTTATTTGCATGTCCTATTACTATATAGGGAGATTTGGGGTTGGATTATGACAGAAAGGACATGGTCCCACAGTATGACATGTCCAAGCATGCATGTCTGTGCAGAATTAGTCCCCACATCTGGGCCTGAGCCCTCCCCAGTGGACGCAAATGCTCCAGGATACCTGTACAAAGACCCAGAAGAGAAAATTGTCATAAAAAGAAAAAGAGAAGGTTTAAAATGAGAAATGCCTTTGACAGTCACCAGTAATGACAACCAAGAGAAATCAACCCTCACAAACTGAAAGAAGTAAAAGTGCAGGAGTTTCATGTTCCGGAGATGGGAAGTTCTATCTGACACTATTTCCCTTACAGAGTGATCAGAGGATAAACTAACACTAGAGTGTGAGCCTAGAGCCAGTGGACCAAGTGCTGGGCGAGAGAAGAGTGTCTGTGTGGGTCCCTGGGAACCAGAAGCATGAGCTATAGAGACACAGACAGAGCTCCCGGGCCCTGTTCCTTCAGGGGAGTTTGGTGCTGGATGCGTAGCAGCTGCACTCCCTCCTTTGTGGTTTGTTCTTTAGTGTCTCTTTTAGATACAGCTTCATACAAGCTGATATGGAGGAATCTCCGTCATGACCAGGGATTTAGCATAAGATGTTGGAAAGGATCTAGGAGTAATTAATTTGAATTTATGAACATCTTGTTATTTGAAACTTGATGTCTGCATGTGACCCTTGGGGCCGCTGTCACCGTGTCCCCATATGATGGGGTCACCTGGAACCTGCATCTGACTCAGTGCCACATTGAGAGGAAAGCTATCTGAGAACATGCTGGGGCATTAACCAAGACTGAGGACACACACCTCTGGGGTTCTTGTTTCATTAGGTTGTGATCTCCTTGACATTTGGCCAGGTCAAGTTTCCTTTCTTCATTTTCTTCTGAGACAGTCCCACAAATTTTTAGTCTTGAAGTCATTTTGTTGACAGGGTGCAGGAACACAATGAGAGTCATTTTGTAAAAAATATATTTTATTGATTTTTTTTACAGAGAGGAAGGGAGAGGGATAGAGAGTTAGAAACATCGATGAGAGAGAAACATAGATCAGCCGCCTCCTGCACACCCCCTACTGGGGATGTGCCTGCAACCAAGGTACTTGCCCTTGACCGGAATTGAACCTGTGACCTTTCAGTCCACAGGCCAACGCTCTATCCACTGAGCCAAACCAGCTAGGGCCACAAGCCGTTTTTGTGTAGATTTTGTATCGTACATTTTTCCTGAATTCTAGTTCTATTAGCCTCTCATACAGTTTTTAAGGTTTTCTATGCACAAGATCATGTCATCTGTATACAGATAAGGAGAAACATTTTAACTTGTTTCTTTCTGATTGGGACATTTAGATTTTTTTTCTTGCCCAGTTATTTTGAAAAGGACTTCCAGTTTTGATGAATAGAAGTAGTCACAGGTGAGCCCTTGTCTCAGTCAAGATGTAAGAATAGCTTTGACATTTTCTCTGTGTAACATGATGTCACTTGGTGGCTTCTCAAATGTGACCTTTATTACATCGAAGCCCACCCCTTCTACACCTGATATGCTAAGAATTTTAATTCTGAATCAACTTTCCATTTTAAAGGCTTTATTCTGCATCTGTTAATATGATGGTATACTTTATCCTTCATTCTATGGATGAGGTGTATCACAGTTACTAATTTATATTTGTGTGTTTTTTCAGCCCATACTCCTTTATTGCATACACACATGCACACACTCAGAGTTTCCAATTCTTAAAGCAGTTCCTTTTTACATAAAATCTTTAGATAACAATGAAATCTTTTCTAAAATCCCAAAGATGCATAAGTAATTAAAATATAGTCTATTCTCTCCTCCTAAAGAAAGGAACTCTTACCCTTTGAGACAACATGGAGGAACTGGAGAGTACTATGCTAAGGGCAATAAACCAGTCAGAGAAAGACAAATATCACATGATCTACCTTAAAGGTGGAATCTAATAAACTAAATAAACTGATGAATAAAAAAGGAGAGGCAAAGAGGCATGAATCAGACTGACAAATCTCAGGGGAAAGGGAGCAGAGGGAGCAAGAGGAGGTTAACACAAGAGCTTATATCCTTATAAGGCAGACAATAAGTGTTGAAGGCCAGAATAATTGTGAGAACCAGGTGGAAAGGGGCAATTGGGAGAAAATAAAGGAGCACATCTGTATTACTGTCGACAATAAAGATAAAACAATAAAATGTTTTATATATGTTATATAAAAATATAATAAATGCTGGAGTAGATGTGTGGGTGACACTATTTTAATCTTAGGGGTCATTCATTTCATTAATAAAATGGATTAACATTATGTACAAACATCTTCCCAAGTACAAGGACACCTGTTAAGTAGACTCAACATTGCAAAATTGAGTAATCATAAACTAATCTAATAAAAGAGTAATATGCAAATTAACCATCACTCTGAGACACATAAGCCCACCAACCAAGCCATGCTCACCAGCAAATCAGAGTGGCTGTATGCAAATTAACTCAGCCAAGATGGCGGCCAGCAGCAATGGAGCTAGAGCAAACAGGAGGCTTCCCTTACACCAGCGATGGAGTTGAAACTGCCTGCCTAGGCCGGCCGGGCCTCTGTTCAAGGCAACAAAGTTTCAATTATAGAAGCCAAGAAACTGAAGCAAACAGGAGGTTTCATTGCCTTACTAGGCCTCGGCTCAAGGCAACAAAGTATCAATTATAAAAGATAAATAAACCCCAGAAACCTGATTCCAGCCAGCCTTGCTGGGACATTGGATCAATGGGAGCTGTGGCAGCCTGGAAACGGCCCTCGCCCCCTCATCTAGGCTGGCCAGGCACTTCAGTAGGGACCTGAACCCTTAAGAGGTTGTGGCCAGCCTGCTAACAGCCATCAGCCCCTCACCCAAGCTGACCAGGCATGCCAGCAGGTGGACATTTCCTAAGGGGTCCCAGACTGAGAGAGGGCACAGGCTGGACTGACCCACTCGAGTGCACAAATTTTTGTGCACCAGGCTCCTAGTCATATATAAAACTAGATGCCCGGTGCATGACATTCATGCACTGGGGAGTCCCTCAGCCAGGCCTGTACCCTCTCAAAATTTGGGACCCTGGCTCACCAGTCATGAGTCTGGCTTCTGGCTGAGCTGACCTTCCCTTGTGGGAGCACACTGACCACCAGGGGGAACCTCCTGCATTGAGCATCTGCTCCCTGCTGTTCATTGCGTGATATAGTGACTTTGTTGTTCTGCAGGTCTTTCTGCCATTTGATCTATTTGCATATTAGCCTTTTATTATATAGGACTAAAGGCCTGGTGCATGAAATTTGTGCACTGGGGTGCTTGTGTCCCACAGCCCAGCTTGCACCCTCTCCAATCTGGGACATCCCTCTCGCAATCCAGGATGCTGGCTCCCAACCTCTTGCATGCCTGCCAGCCTGATATCACCCCCTAACCACTCCCATGCCTGCCTGATCAATGCCTAACTGCACCCCCGCTGGCTTAATCGCCCCTAACTGCCCTCCACTGCTGGCCAGGTCTCCCCTAACTGTCCTCCACTGCTGGTCTGATTGCCCTAACTGCCCTCCCCTGCCAGTCTGAGTGCCCCCAACTGCCTGCCCCTGCCAACAAGCTTATGGCAGACATCTTTGAACACATGAGGGAAGCCATATTGTGTGTTGGAGTGATGGTCAATTTGCATATTACCTCTTTATTATATAGGATTGCCAGTGTGCTTCATATGTCCCAGCTGGTCAGATGGACAGATGGACAGATGGTCACTTAGCCCTTTATATAAATAGACTAGGGGCCCAGTGCACAAAAATTTGTGCACTGAGGAGGGTCCCTCAGCCCGGCCTGTGCCCTCTCTCAGTCTGGGACCCCTCGGGGAATGTCCACCTACTGGAGTGCCTGGCCAAGCCACCCAGCAGGGATCTTCACCCCATGAGGGTGTGGCCAACCTGGCTGAGGGGCTGAAGGCCGTTTTCAGGCTGGCCACACCCCCTTCAGGCCTTGGACAGGGAACCCATCCAGATGCTCCATGGGGAGCCAAGATGCCTGCCTCAGAGCTGGCCCTGTAGTCTGGCCCCAGCAGCTTGAACTCCAGGGTCTCAGGGACCTTGTCCAGGTTGTACAGGTTCACACTGCACCCCAATGGGCCACACCTGCTGCCACACACTCCGTCACCGCCTGTGCTGCACCCATTGCTGCTCACTCTGTGGCTGCCAGCCTCTTTCTTGGCTGGGTTAATTTGCATACAGCTGCTCTGATTGGCTGGTGAGCATGGCGTGGCTGGTGGGCGTGGCTTAAGTGTCTCAGAGAGACGGTTAATTTCCATATTACTCTTTTATTAGAATAGATAATATATTCATGTCAACTTCAACTTAGAAATAATTAGAAAGTAAAGAACTTTCCTTCCCTTTACCAGCCTGAAGTCCCTGGGCCTGCAGGTGACTGTGCAGGGGCCATTCTGTCTCAGTCCAGCTCCAGGGAACAGGCCACACTAGGGAGCACCTGCCTCCCATGAGCACAGCCCAGGCCATGCACCAGAGACAGACTCACACTCTGTCTCTCCTCTCTCCTCATTTCTACAAGCTGGGCAGCCCCTCCCATAGGGAGCATCTCAGGAAGGTCTCTCAGAGACTGAATCACAGAGAGGCTCTGAGACACTGGACTCACCTGCTCCCAGAGGGACATGGGCAATGATTCTGCACCTGCAGGCGTTCTGACATGGGTCTCTTCTGGCCACAGAGTCATTCTTGGACCTGCCCCTCCAGAATCCACCTGAGAGCCTGGAGGAAGGGAATCTAGAGGGTGACTATCTGGGAAGGAGACTGTGAGCTCATGATGGGCTAAGACTACAGATGGAGGGAGGATCAAAGTGCAGAGCAGTTATATCTTCTATTAAAACACGTAACTGAAATGCATCTAATGGAAGAGATATGAGGGAAAGGGATTTTGAAAATCTGTGAAGAGACCTGATCAAGTGTTTACAGCAAAGGTGGTTGTGAAATCCAGGTGGTCCCTGAGTTCACACCTTACAGCTCATGGAGCAATTCAGAATCCACATCTTTGAGAACTGCTCCAGTGCAGGACATCAAACTCAGGACACTCAGAACCCTCTAGAAGCTCCAATTCTGGAAGCAGAAGCTGAGCCTTGGCCTTCTGTACAAGGGGAGGTTCAGACAGTGGAAACTTCACTAAGTGTGAGAACCAGACCCCACTCTCACTCCTGCTTTGTGCCTATTGACTGGCTTATCATTGCTGGTTCCTATCAACTCAAATGTAGGAATTTCCCCATTTCCGTTATTATTGCAATTCCCTCCTCTACTTCTGCCCACATCTGGACACGTGGGTGAGGAAGCCTAGTGGTTCCTCCTCTGTCCCTGGAGGCATTCATCCACTCCAGCCCCTGCCCAGCACAGGACCCCTCACTCCCTGACACAGCTCATCCTGAGTCAGTCCCTCTCCCAGCTTCCTGAGGGCATTGCACCTGCTGGAGAAGCCTCCCTGCCTCCTGAGACCAAGGTTATGCCAGAGTTGCAGGTTATTTCATCCTCTGGTGTGGGCATCCTCAGACTCAGCCTCTAAAGCTTCTGTCAGTTGGACCTGCTATCATTGCACAGGGCTCACAGCCACCATCTCTGTGTATAGGGGGATGGGCAATGGCTACCCCACGGCCTCTCTGCTCCATCAGAACTGACAACATTTTGCTGGTGATGTCATGATGCTGTAAAAGGTCCAGGATCCAATGTCACATGAAGAGGAAACCCATCCTTCAATAGTATCCAGGCTGAGCCTCCTTCTGCCCCTGTGCCTGGGTTGCCTGTGGTAATCTGTGGGTCCTGAGCACCCTCTGGTGTCCTGAGTGTCCCTGCAGCCAGCACTGCTGTCTCTCTCAGGGAGGTTTGTGTCTGGGCTCACACTGACTTCTCCTCACTGTGGGGCCTGCACAGTAATATACCGCGGTGTCCTCGGTGGTCACAGAACTCAACTGTAGGGAGAACTGGTTCTTGGACATGTCTCTGGAGATGGAGGTTCGGCTCTTGAGGGAGGGACTGTAGTAAGTATCTCCATTATTGTTTATGAGTCCCATCCACTCCAGCCCTTTCCCCGGGAGCTGGCGTATCCAGCTCCAGTCAGTACCACTGGTAATGGAGTAACCAGAGACAGCACAGGTGATGCAGAGAGTCTGCGAGGGCTTTACCAGTCCTGGGCCTGACTCCTGCAGCTGCACCTGGGAGAGGACACCTGGGAACAAGGAGCAACAGTACTTGTCAGTCACATGCAGTCACAGCCATCCCATGACCCCTGTCTGACCTCTGAGACCCTCACCTTGGGGGGCTGTCACCAGGCACAGGAGAAGACCCAGCAGTCTCATTTTCTTCTAGATCACAGCTCTGCTTTCTCAGAGACCTCAGCCCTGTGTGAGGAGAGAGCTGTGAGCCTGCACAGCCCAGGAGAGGATGTTCCCTGGAGTGTGAAGACAAATTTGCATGTGAGGCAGCCTTTCCTATAAGTGTAGGGACTGAGGTTGGGTTTACCTGGTCTTTCTGAGGACTGTCTGAGGGCATGTCTTCCCTTGTCCTCACTCAGCATGTAAATTGAGTTCAGCACACCACATGGGTCATGAGATTCATTTGGTTTAAGGTCAAAGCACATCTTAAAATCTCTGTGCATAAGAAGAAACATGAGTAGGTTACACCATTATCTCCTCATGAATCTTTCAAACAGATGTAAAAGGGATTAGGATTTATTCTGGCAATTTATGAATTCAACACTCTAATGTGTCCACAATTTCCAAAATTTTAAATATAATTTTATATAAATTCCACCCTTGTGTAAAATTTAGAAATAAAGGACAGCCACTTTCAGTATCTTACATCATAATTTATGATGTTACTTTATTCAGAGAAACCATTCTCAAGCACAGGAAAGTGGGATATTTGTGATCCTTGATGTTGAAATGTTGTGACTGTGTCTACAGCTTCCTGTGCAAATGCTTCTTTTAGTTCAGCCCATGGTCTATGGCCGAAACCCCATTTAGTTAAATCAGAAATAATTATGGCTTTGAGTGGAGAAAAGACAAGAAATAAAAGCAGTGATCATGAATGTGTACAACTCAGAATCATTCATATGTTGAAATGATGATGGTAGGACATTGACCCGTGTTCTCAGTCTAGTGTTATCAGTGATATTGGGGCTCAGAGGCACATGAGTGTAGAGAATTCCTACCATAGAATTTCTGACAGGAAAGGAAACTTCAACTCTGAGAGGAATGCCTCCCTCCCAGCCTCCCTCTGCCTTTCCCTGGGAGATCACTATGGTCACAGGATGCTGGGATCTACCACAAACATGTAATGTCTTTAATGTGTATTTTATACATTCAGGATGAAACAAATATTTGGACATATATTCCTTATGTATATGTTTCTGATTCCACTCAAGGAATCTTTGACAGGGTAAAAGTCTTTAATTATAACTGATACTAATTTAACAATCTAGACATGACTGTGGAACTGGGTGAAGGGAGGAAGCTGGATATTTTTTAACATATTTTATTGATGTTTTACAGAGAGGAAGGGAGAATGATAGAGAATTAGAAATGTCGATGAGAGAGAAACATTGATCAGCTGCCTCCTGCTCACTCCCTTTTGGGAATGTGCCTGCAACCAAGTTACATGCCCTTGACCGAAATCAAACCTGGGACCCTTGAGTCTACAGGCTGATGCTCTATCCACTGAGCAAAACTAGTCAGGGCAGGATATTTTTTCTGAGTCACAGAAATATTCCTGATTTTCATGGACCAAGAGTTACTGGACATGTGGGTTTAAAGCCTTCTCCAGTGAAGGCCCAGAAGAAAGTACAGTGCATGATAGAGACAGCTTGTAGCATCTTAGGAAACACCTGAATAATTCGGACAGGAGTTTTTGAAAAGTAGAAACTTTAAGATTATGCAGGTAGGGATCAAGAGAAATAAGAAACCTGTCATCGCTAACTAGTGAGAAAGGGTTCCCTGTTTCCTACATGCACATTCTCACAGTATCTCTGTTCTAGAAGGTACTGCCTTCCCCATTATGGAGAATAAGTACGTGGAAACCATTGGGTTCATTATCACCTAGTCTCACCATGAACCAAGGAGGTTGCCCAATTCATTGGGTCCCCATTGTAAATCTGACAACTCTTACAGGGAAGAGTGGACACCAGTCACTGGAGGAGCCATGGTAATGGTGTATCAGTAGGAGGTGCCATCATTCCATAGACCAGGTCTCCTGTCTCAGTCCAGCACCTTCATTGTAATCATCATCATCATCATCACAGTTTGCTTACTTCTAATCATTCTTTTCATTTTCTATAGACATGGTAGTTGTCCACACACAATTCCCTTTTTATCAGTAAAGAAAGCAGGCATCTATTCTTCAGATACTATTGGAGATTGAGACCCCAATGCCCCAACTGTAAGTTGTTGCAGGCCTTTGAAAATGCTGTTGACATATTGGTGGGAAAGTATAGATTCTCACCAAACCATGGGATCAAGATTCCTTTCCAATTGTATCACCACCACCACCACCACCACCACCACCACCACCACCATCATCATTACCATCTTTATTATCCTTTGCTTACTTATAATTATTTTCTCATTTTCTTTAGACATGGTTTTTGTACACACTTAAGGACTCCTTTTCTCGATTTTTGCTCATTTTGTATATTTTAAAGTAAAATATATGATGACATACCCTATTTTTTTTCATTTAATTTCTAACAAGTGATGGCTCAATGCTGCATCTTCTCAATCTGCCTCCAACACAGGAAATTGATTAAGAAATCATAGTTTTCTCTTTATATGTTATTGTGAGATTGAAACCACCCACTTGAAACAGAATTCCTCCCCATCCCCAAATACCTCACCAAAATAAGAGCCACAACCCAGTCTCTTTTCCAGGCTCTATCAAAACATGTCTGACTTTCTCAAGGACCTTTCTTGTTCTTAGGGATTTCAATTATGTGCATAATAAACATTCCATTACCCCTTAGTATGTGTGTATGTTATCAGCCTTCATATCTGCACCAAGTTGTGTTGGGTCCCTCTGCATCTGCCTAGTGTTACCTATTTTCAGTACTGTGAGCATGATGCCAACACAATAACCATCACCACCTGAGGTCCTTCTTCATTAGCTTTGGGGTCACACACTTGTGGTGCACACTGTCCAGCACTCAAAGTAAGCTGTACTGTTGAGTCAGCAGAGACACTTGTTAGATTTACATGATATGGGTCAGAAGGTGTGGTGGTTAATAGTCATTTTAGCACAAGTGTGTCTGAATCACACTCTCTGGAGATTGTCCATGTGCGAGAGTTCTCTGTTTACAGCAGGCTTTTCTAGCTTAGAGACTTCAGAGGTAAGTACAGAATCAGGAATCCAGAGAGGTTCCTTGAGGGAAACTGTGACATAGAGAGGAAACAACACAGGACACCACCTCAAACCTCCAAATGCACCTGCTGTTGGGATGGTCCTTGAGTTTGGGAATCCTGAACACCCCCTGGTGGTCGCAGCTTCTCCCTAGGGAGATTTGTGTCTGAGCTTGCATTGACTTCCCCTTACTGTGACTCTCATATGATAACAAAAGGAACTTCCCAGAAAGTGCTGAGCCTCCACTTACATTGTGGATTGCCTACAGTTGCCACAGGGACAGGAGCAGGTTCTGGTATCAGAGATACCACCCAGATATCATGACATGACTGTGGAACTGAGTGAGGGGAGGAAGCTGGACTTGATTTGAGTCACATGACAGAAATATGACTGATGTTCATGGACAGAGTTACTGGACATAACAGGTTTAAAAGCTCCTCAAACACAGGCCCAGAAGAAAGTGCAGGGCATGATAGAAATAGCTTGTATCATCGTAGGAAATACCCAAATAATTATGAGCAGGAGTTTGTGTGAAGTAGAAACATTAAAGATCATGTAGACAGGGACCAAGAGAAATGAGAAAGGTGTCATTGAAAACTGGTGGGAAGGGGATTCCTGTTTCCTACCTATATTCTCACAGTGTCTGTATTCTAGAAGGTAAGACCTTCCCAGGTACAAGGGATCTGCACTTGGTCACCTTGGGGACATTACTCTCCTGGCCACACCATGAATCACCCAAACTGTATAATTCATTGGTTTTCATTTATGAAATCTCTCAACACTTACAGGGTAGAGGGACACCCTTCACTGGAGGAGCCATGATGATTGTGTGTCCATGTATGGAGCCTTCATTTTTTTACACCAGGACGTCTGTTTTTGTCCATCATCCTAATTGTCATCTGCATCATCACCATCATCATCACCATCATCGTCATCATCATCATCATCATCATCATTATCATTATCATCAGTTGCTTACTTATATTCATCCTCATATTTTGTAGATATGATGGTTGTCCACACACATTGACTTTTTTTATCAAATAATAAAATCAGAAATATTCTCTTTAGATGTCATTGGAAATTAAAACCACAATGGCCACAACTTGAAGTTGATACAAATTTTCCAAACAACTGATGGTTTTGGATAGAAGAGAGATCCTCCCAGAATAATGGACCACAACCTTTGTCCAATTCTATGGCTATCACCGCTATCATCTGTGGGGAAGCACAGGACTTGGTTGGAAAATCTCTAAGGAGGAATCTTAGAAAGGCCAAATGCCTCTAGGGTGACCTTGTAGAAGAATGCAGCACCTGCCTTGACTTTTCTTAATAAGTCCAAGCCCCCAGGTGTTTAGTCTTTAGAAATGACCTTGTAGGAGTATGTGCTTTCTCAATGATACTTACCCTGATGATAGTATCTAGAGATTAATTTGAGCTCAAGCTCTTGCTACAATAAAACCTAAGGAGTCAGATGAACTGGGATATCTGGTTCATTTAGCCAGGCAGTCCCTGAGCCCTCTCTTTCATAGAAATATGAGTCATAGTAATCCATTCTTCTGTTGTTCAGGGTCTGCTAGTCAGTCCCAGCAATTAGCATCACCACCATAACCATTATCATCATCATTTTGTTATTTATAAGCAATTTGTCTAATTTTCTATGGAGGATGTTTTTGTACCCACATAATGACACTTTTTCTCAATATTTGCTCAATTTTTGTAATTGTTCAGTAAAATAGGTAGCCATATTTTGATTGCTGAAAACTGATGGCTCATTGCTGCTTGTTCTCACTTGGACCCAAATGGGAGTCTGAAAGGAAAAATTGGTTCTCCTCTCCAGATGTCAAAAAGAGGCTGGGCTCTTTCTCAGAGTCACTTGTGAGGTGTCTGCTCTTGTGAGCTCCCTGTGAAGTGGCAAATGTACAGGAGTCTGTGTCATCTTTTTCCGGAGTGTCAGAATGAAAACTGAAGGAGATTCAAAGACAAAAAAAAAAGATAGAGAAATCCACAATGATCAAATACTGTCACCTCCAAATGAGATGGTGGCCAAGGGGCCAGGAGATGTCCTGACAGCATCTCCCCAGGCCCAGGTTCCATAAGAGCTTTCTGGGCATCCTCCAAAGAGCCTTGACAAAGTCTGTGTCAAGAATGATGGAACAGACCATTCTGTCAACCCTCTCATCTTCAGGCAGATGTTAAAAAATCTCCACTATGAGGGTCCATTCAGGCCCAGGGAAGTCTTCAGGCAACTGGTAGGTCTTGCTAGGCAGTGGCTGAGATCTGATATTCACACAAAGAAGCAGATGATAGAAATGCTGGTGCAGGAGCAATTCCAGATCATCCTGCGGGAGATGCTCAAGAGCTCAGCAGCAGAAGTGTCCATTGTGGTCAGATACCCTGGCTGAGTCTCACTGCTCATTTCTTGCTCAACCTACATATGGGATATTTGGTTAAAGTTTCTCTTTTTTTGTAAGTTCTTATCACAGTCATGGGAAATCTAAACCTCAATTTCCTTTGAATTTTCATTTGACTAGTTGTAATGAATCAATCCAAACCCATGTCTGGACTTCTTTTTCCTGAGGCAGCTATTTTCTGGGACTGAACTCCAGAAGAACAATCTGCCTTCTTGTTAGAACAATCAGCCTGCTATTTATTTTGTTCTGCCAAATGTCTTTTTGCATTTTGTGACATCCTTTAATATATTCTTTTTATGAATCCAAAGACGTAATTACTTTAACTTGCAGAACTGCTGATTCTTGCTATTGTGGCATGAGTGGGAACTTCTGTAACCTCACCAGTAACTCACTTGGGATGTCCTTAAAATATTAAAGTTTGCTTGGTTCTTAATAATACAAAAAGACGTTGAAACCACACAAGCCCCTCAAAGTAGAATTCCCCCCCCACACACACCACCTCGACACATTAAAATTCCTGATTGGGTCCCCTTTCTGGGATCCATCAAATCAGATCTGACTGCTGGAAGAGTCTTTGCTGTGTTTCCTAGAAATTTCAACTATGAGCATAGCAAACATTTTATGTCCCTTGGTGTGTGTTCCTGTCATCACCCTGGTCATCCATTCCAAGCTGCCGTGAGTCCCCCTACCTCTGCTTGGTGTCACTTTTGGTGCTATGAGCATGATGCCAAGCCAATGACTGTTGCCACCAGGATCATTCTTCTCTAGTTTTGCATTCATAGGCTTCTGGTGCCCACTGTGCAGAATACACGAGTTCTGTTTCTGGCTGGGACCCTGAGCTGCATGGAGCTGAGATGCACTGTTAAGTCAGGAGAGACTCTGGTTAGATTTAGCTAATGCTGGTCAGACATTTGATGGTTAATTGTCATTTGGGCTCAAGAGTTTCTGAAAGACACTCTGCAGTTTGTCCACATGAGAAAGTTGTCTCTTTTTACAAAAGACTTTTCTAACTCAGAGACGTCAGAGGTAAGCGAAGAGTCAGGAATACAGAGTTTCCTTGAGGGAAACTGTGGCATGAAGAGGAAACCACACAGGAAACCAGCCCAAACCTCCTGCTGCTGGGATGGTCCTTGGTTTAGGGACTCTGCGCGATCACTTGTGGTAACAGCCTCTCCTGCAGGCAGGATTTTGTCTGGGCTCACACTGACTCCCCCTCACTGTGTCTGTTATACAGTAATACATGGCCATGTCCTCGGCTTTTAGGCTGTTCATTTGCAGAAACAGCATGTTCTTGGCATTGTCTCTGGAGATGGTGAATTGTCCCTTCACA
Source organism: Murina feae (assembly GCA_004026665.1). Lineage (NCBI taxonomy): Eukaryota > Metazoa > Chordata > Mammalia > Chiroptera > Vespertilionidae > Murina > Murina feae. The sequence goes on from PVJC01027932.1 coordinate 19,027, forward strand.
GAGTTGGCATAGTTTGTGGTACTTCCAACAGGATTCATTCGACATAACCACTCCAGCCCCTTCCCTGGAGCCTGGCGGACCCAGGTCATCCAGGAGCTACTGAATGTGAATCCAGAGGCTGCACAGGAGAGTCTCAGAGACCCCCCAGGCTGCACCAGGCCTCCTCCTGACTCCACCAGCTGCCCCTCACACTGGATACCTGCAAACATAGAGACATCCTAGTCAGGAAACTCTCACACATCCACTGTTTCTTTCACTCACATACTCAGTGTCTCTTGTTTTCCATAAATTACCTCTTAAAAGAGCAAGAAGGAAAACCCAGCTGAGCCCAAACTCCATGGTGAATGGTCTGTGTTCAGTCCTGAGCAGGGAATGGGAACCTCGGGATCCTGGGGCTGGACTCCTGTCTCAGAGCTGCAGGGTCAGGGCTGGCCTATTTTTTATGAGCAGAGGGGGCCCTATTTGCATGTCCTCCTGATATAAAGGGAGCTCTGGGGTTGGACACCTGCAAGGAGCACAGTGTCTCCATGCCTTTGAGAGTGTCCTGAGGGAGAATGGTTTTATAAAAATATTTTAATAACTAAATTCAGAATCATAGGCAAGTTTGGGACATGTCCAATGAACACATCTGGTAACAGTGAGCCCAACATCTGGGCCAAGCCCTCCCCACTGGCCCCTGCTGCTCCCCTGAGCTGACTCCAAGGAAGAGCAGGTTCTGCTCATTGAGGGTGCAGAACCCTGGTATGAGATGAGAGCATGGATGAGCATCTGTGCTGTGGTATTACCATCCCCCTCCCACTTTCAGGGATGGAGCCACCTGTGGCCTCAGAGTCCTCACTGTTATGGAGAAGGTTGTGCTTCACCTGGGAAATGCTCCATTATAACCTAAGGGGAGTCAGGTTTCCCCAGGTCTGCCACATGCACCTGAGGACTATGTGGGGCCCAGGACCACTATCATAATCCCCACAGCCCCAGCCTGTCACTCTGTTATCAGGGCCTGAGACCCTCTCCAGCCCTGATGTGCATGGACATCTCCATGTGGGTGTTAGGAGGTCAGCGGTAACTGTCATGGCTGCAGCTGGCCCTGAGATCAGATGTGACATCAGTCATTGCCCCTCCTTGAGTCTCTGGACCCACTAAGTCTGTCCAACGCTCTGGGGAGTAGGCTGCTGTGTGATTGCTTGCTGTGAATACCCAGACACAGAGTCCCCAGGGGCCATGACCCTGGATTATCTGGCCTTCATCATTTGTGTTGAATTCAATAGAGACAGAAGCTGACTCTGCCCAGGGCAGACTGACGCCTCTCTGTGCCTGTTGGGAGCAGCAGACAAAGGGACAGAGTGAAATGCCACCACCACTGGCCATCCTGGGGTCCCTGCTGGGCCCTGTGCTCTCTGCAGCCCACCCTCCTGCCTCTGCAGGGACCTTTTGTCTGGCTCCCACTGGATTTGGACTACAGCTCTTGGAAATAGTCTTACACACCTGCATCCTCAGTTGTCACACTGCTTAGCTACAAGAACACTTGGTTCTGGGTTGTGTGCCTGGAGATGCTGATCAGCGCTGTAGGTTGGGGACTTGCTGAGTGTTCCCTTTAGCCTAGATCACACCGACCCACTCTGGCTCCTTTCCTGAGTGATGCTGGATCCATACACAGGACATTCCAAAATGGGAGTGGGGGGTATGTGTGGGTGGCTCATGTGAGACTGGGCATCTATGAGGAGACCTCTACTTGGTGTCTCTATTCTTTGAGATGGTCCTCAGGCTGGAGTCCTGAGGACAGGGAACCACTGTGGGTAAAACACTCTTGGCTCAGGCCACCACCCATTTCTGAGACGTGTAGGTCACGTGCTGCAAACATGGGGCAGCAGGAGGAACAGAATCCTAGGAGGGGCCTCATGTGTTTGCTCAGGTCAGAGCGCTCAGGGACCCAAGCCCAGAGCCAGGGACACAGTGATGCTTCACACTTGCCTGGATTTCTCCTTGAAACCGGGTCAGTTTGCATGGCAGAGGTCTAGGGACCCAAGCTAAATGTGGTGTGCATGGTGCTCACTGCCTCCAGGGCTCTCCTAGGGAGGGGTAGGAAATGGCACCCCATCTGCTGGGTGCAGGTGCCTGTGGATTGTGCTACCTTCTATGGCCTGTGTGTGCTTCTCCTGGGATTTCCATAGAATGAGACAAACCCTGCTTGGTGTCTGAGAGCGTCCACAGGATAAACAGCACATGGCAAACAAGGTGATTCCTCCCATAGCTCCCCACACTAGAGGGAAACCAAAGGCAAAAATAATGAGTTCTGACCCATAGACCAGCAATGCCAAGGTGGCTTCTTGTCTCCAAAGATACACAAACAATTGATATGTGCGTCTGCTTGTGAATGAATTCTTGTACCACTTTAAAATCCTCCCCAACTTTGGAAGATCTACTCTATAAAAGCGAAATATTAAAATTAATCGTTTCTCCGAGACAGGGTAAGCCACGCCCACCAGCCAATCAGAGTGGCTATATGCAAATTAGCCCAGCCAACATGGCGGCCGCCACTCACGGACCTGAGTAAACAGCTGTTTCCATTGCGGCAGGAGTGAAAGTGAGGCTGCGCCCACTCAGCTCAGCTCTGATTAAACTGCCTCTAGCAAAACACAGATTTGAAACATTTGAAACAATATAATGATCATAGAATCCTCGGGAGCTGAAGGAAAGAGCAGCCCGGGCCTCACCAGTAAAAGTAACAATTATTTCATTATAGACACTGTGAGGTGAAGCAAAGAGGAGGCTTTGTTACTTAGAAGGCCGCCTTAAAGGAACAGTGTATCAATTATAGAAGATAACCCCAGGCCTTCAAGGAACAGTATCAATTATAGGAGAAAAAACTCCAGAAATCTGCATCCAGCCAGCCTTGCTGGGACGTTGGGTCAATGGGAGCTGTGGGCAGCCTTAAAGCCCCTCACCCAGGCTGGTCAGGCACGCCAGCAGGTGGACATCCCCCGAGGGATCCCAGACTGCGAGAGGGCACAGGCCAGGCTGAGGGACCTCCCAAGTGCACAGAGCGGCTGCAGGGCGGGACAGTGCAGGACCCAGGACCTGTGAGTGGGAAAGAGGCGGCAGGGTAGGAGGGCACCGTGAAGCAGGTAAAAGGTGGCAGGGGGTGGGCGGCCTGCTTGGTGGGCTTCCCAGGCCCTTTGCGGGGCATCGGGGAACAGGTAGGAGGTGGCAGGGGGTTGGCGGCCTGCTTGGCAGCTGTCCAGGCCCTTGGAGGGGCATCGGAGAGTGGGAAAGAGGCAGCAGGGGGTCAGTGGCCTGCTTGGTGGGCTTCCCAGGCCCCTTGCAGGGCATCAGGAAGTGGGAAAGCAAGGTGGTAGGACGGGGAGCGGGAAACAGGCGGCGGAGGGGTCTCAGCCTGCTTGATGGGCTTCCCAGGCCCTTTGCGGAGCACCAGGGAGCGGGAAAGGAAGGCTGCAGGGGCCAGGGTCCTGCTTGGCAGCTCCCCAGACCCTTTGGTGGCCCAGGGAAGTGGGAAAGGAAGGCAGCAGGGGATGGATGAGTGGGAAAGAGTTGGCGGCCTGCTTGGCGGCTTCCCAGGTCCCTTCCGGGGATCAGGGAGCAGGAAAAGGCTGGCCTGACCACAAGGCGGGGTTTTCCCTGCTTTCTGGTGGATGGAGGAAGATGGGCAGTAGGCAAGATTGGGAGGCAGGCAGCACCCAGCCCTGGTCACAGCTCAAAAAAGAGAACAACAGGCAGGGGAGGGCAAGAGTCTGAGAGATCAACATAGAGGGGGTGCCTGCTCCAAGCCTGGGGGCAGGTTCCCGGCAGGTAGACACACACAGGAGGACTGCTCCGAGCCTCAGATGCGGCTGGGGGCAGGTCCCCAGTGGTCACACACACACACACACACACACACA
>PVJC01027933.1:0-22919 GCA_004026665.1 Murina feae
TTTTTTTTTTTTTTTTTTTATGAGAGCAGGTCCAAATCAGCCTTGAAGTCAAGGGCTAATTTCTGCTTCCTTCTACTGAGGACTCTATACAATGCCCTGTGTATTACAAGGTCTTTCTATTTTGGATGGTGGGAGCATGAATGATTGTCAGGTCTGGATGAGTGACAGGCATTGTTTGGCTCTATAAATCTAGCTACAATCTGCTGTTCTAGAAAAGGTTTTGTATTATATATATTTTTTGTTGATTTCAGAGAGGAAGGGAGAGGGAGAGAGATATAGAAACATCAATGATGAGAGAGAATCATTGATCAGCTGCCTCCTGTACGCCCCACACTGGGGATCGAGCCTGCCACCCGGGCATGTGCCCTCAGTGGGAATCGAATCCTGACCTCCTGGTTCATAGGTGGACACTCAACCACTGAGCCACACCGGCGGGGCTAATTAGTTGTTTTTAAGAGCCATTATCTTTTCGGGGAGCTTGTTGGGCAGCAATAGATAACTGAAAACAGTGATTATATGAGGAGAGACAAAAAAGGTCTAGGATTGGGATGGCTTCTGGGATAGCTTGTGATGTTCTTTCCATTTCTTGACCTGGTAATGGCCACAAGGAAATTTGCCTCATAATGATTCACTAAGCTCTGCACTGGGTTTGTGTGGTTTTCCAAACCTATATTTTACTTTAAAACAAAAAAATGGTTTATTAAAAAGGAAAAGAAAAAATATCATGTGGTTTGGCACAGAGACATTTAGTAGTACTATTCTTCCAAAATTCCTTCAGACTATGGACTCTCTCTAAATCACTTTGGGCTCCAGGTAAAAACTATTAGTCTATTCTAATCCTACACACACCAATATCCACACATCCTCAAGCATAAGAATATAAGCTGCTGGGGTCCTAGACCTTGCAATTTGCAAAACTGAATTAATTGCTTTCACATTTCTAAATCTTTCCCTCTCTCCTCTAAGTGAGAAAAAACATGTAGTACCAAATAAAGGCACTTTTAGAAACTGGCTTGCATTTCCTTATTGGCAGAAACTTGCCAGTCCCTTTTTTAACTGAATTTTCAGTTTCAAAAGAGAAAATCTGTGTTGCATTTGGAGTTTTGTTTGGTGGTAGTGATGGTGGTGATGGTGGTGTGTGTGTGTGTGTGTGTGTGTGTGGTTTCGTTTGCAAATGTTAGCATTTTAGCTCTCAAGTCCTAAGTTTTACTAAAGTGCTTTAAACAGACTGTAGCAGATGAATTATACTCTTTTATTCTTTTGTCTTCCTTTCCATTATTCTTCATCTCGTCTTCATTTCCCATTCACAATGCAAATTGTTGTATATACCTTGTTTCTTTAAATGGTATCACCCAGTTTCATTGACAAAATAAATTACAATTTCTGATTAGGAGATTAAAATTCACCCTCAAAGTTCACACTGCATATTTTGTAAAACCTTCACAGTGCATTTATTTTAGTTATGTTAGAAACTATTGTTACTGATCTGAGCTCCTGCTATTGCACTTTCCACCTGGCACCCAAAGATCACAACAGGAGTAAAACTACAATCAGTTCAGTAGTCCACAGCAAAAGAATACTTAAAATGGAACATTAGCCTTAACTGTTTTGGCTCAGTGGATACAGCAGCGGCCTGTGGACTGAAAAGTCCCAGGTTCGATTCCAGTCAAGGGCATGTACCTTGGTTGCAGACACAATCCTAGTAGGAGGTGTGCAGGAGGCAGCTGATCAATGTTTCTCTCATGGATGTTTCTAACTCTCTATCCCTCTCCCTTCATCTCTGTAAAAAATCAAAATATATTTTTTAAAAAATAAAACATTAAAGTCACTATTGTGATGTTAGGACTTACTATTATTTACAGCACCTTTGATAATGCAGCCAAGGACCATGGAAAAAAAGAAGTGTTTCATTGAGCAGATCTTTTTTAAAAAAATACATTTTTTATCATTTATTTCAGAGAGGAAGAGAGAAGAAGAGAAGAATAGAAACATCAATGATGACAGCGAGTCCCTGATTGGCTGCCTCCTGCATACCCCACACTGGGGATCCAGCCCACACCCCAGGCATGTGCCTTGACCAGAAATCCAAGGTCACTGCTCAACCACTGAGTCATGCCAGCCGGGCCAGATCTTGATTTAACATCTGTCTCTATGAGTTTATCAAAGCATAAATGGGGATCCAAGAAGGAAGGTCACTGTTTCTTCCACAAGGACAAGAGAAAATCTGAACGTGTCTCAGTTAGTGTCTTTATTTCTGCTGAATCTAAGAAATTCTCAATTCACACTAAATTCCCAAAGCCTTGGTTTCCGTTCACAAAATCTAAAGGTGGCTGAAAGTTATTATGGCCACTAGAAAGTCCCAACTTGCAGCCATTTTCTTAATTTAAAACTCCTACTAGCATCGGTAGGTTGGTAGGCTTGAAGGCATTTTTTTAATATATATATTTTTTTATTTCAGAGAGGAAGGGAGATGGAGAGAGAGATAAAAACATCAAGATGAGAGAGAATCCTTGATGGGCTGCCTCCTGTATACCCCCTAGTGGGGCTCGAACACACAACCCGGGTATGTGCTCTTGATGGGAATTGAACCCGGGACCCTTCAGTCCACACGCCGACGCTCTATCCACTGAGTCAAACCAGCTAGGGCTGAAGGCCCTTTTTTTTTTTTTTTTTTAATCAAAAGGCAACGTGATCAATATACGTTTGTGTGTTACTTGTCCTGGGTCTGCTCTTTCTTCCATCCTTGCTAGTCCCATACGAGGAGCTGCAATCCCTCATTTCATAGAAGAACCCATGCATTTCTACAAGTTAGGAACTGAGACAAACCCTAATGTTATAATCATTGCCCACTTCCTACTGCCATTACTCGCCAGATAAATTGGACCCTAAGACAACTTTGTCATAATTATCTAGATAAAGCAGACCAGGTCTATGCCCACCTCCTACCAACAAATCCTCAGGGAAGAAAACGCAACTGTGTGGCCTGTAGGACACACCCACACTGAGCAGCCTGCAGACGGGTATAGCTCTCCTACATTTTATTCACCTGGTCTATGAGGACTTCACTCTGGATACTGTTATCTGAACAGTTTCTATACAGCCACCTAAGTTAACCCTGAAGTAGAAATCTAAGAAAAGGACACTTTTCCTAACTGCTATTTGCTGCTAGCAGGCCTAGAAGTGCCCAGCAGCCCCCACCCAGGACCTGTGTATCCCACAGTCCATAGGAGTTATGTGGAAGTGTTTTCAGATTTTTCTTTTAATTAACATTTCAATGGTAATTTTTAAAAGGAAAAAAATAGTGCTTACACAGGAAAATATTCTGTTTTTGAAGCTATAGTTCACTTTTAGGCATACCAACAGTTTAAGAAGGAAGAAGAAATAAGACACAAAGAAAGAGAGAACTGTCTTAAATTGGCTACGGATACCTAGATTGTCTAAGCTTTCTTTCTCACCAAAAGAAGACACTTTTAGGTCATTCCATGACCATGTGCTTGTAAGTTGGTCTCTATTATTTATTAGTAAAAACATCTTATCAAGGGAAATTACGGAAAGTCTTCTAAAAACAATTCTGAAAAATTATTTTGCTGTTGGAAATGTGAATGTGGAAGTAATTTTCAAAGCTAATACCGTTAGAAATGAAGTAAGTCTTTAAAACTTCTGATACCCCTTTACCCAGAGATTTATTAAATCCTTAGAAATAATGCACTTTCAAAACATCCATGTGACAAAGATCACTATTCACACACAATTTTGAGGCACACAAACCAAATGGCAGCTGTTCAATGGCTCACCTAAAAGTAAATGCTGATTCGGACAGCTGTTTCTAACACATACAAGATGAAGTGAACAAAACTCACTCCAAATATACTGACTAGTTATTCTCCATATGTTAGCAAGCTTATCAAGCTTGAAAGAAACTTATTGTCTCAGCACGAGAGCTTTCAAATTTATATATAATATTTCATTGGCAGCTACTTTAGGAGAAACGGGTCATAAAAATGTGTTTAATTTTTACTGTAACACTTCTAATCATTCTGCTTACAATTAAGTCATAGCTTGAGAAATGTATGGGCTAAAGAATGAGCAAAGCTGAGAAGATAGTTTTTTGGGTTTTTTTTTTTTTCAGGGATCTGGAGCTTCAAAGCCATCAGGAATTCCCAGCCCGATGACCTTGCTCACGCACTAACAATTCACAACACCATGCATTTTTTCCAATGCACTTTTTTTCTTTGGCAAGATTTTATGCTCAAATGAGACAACGTCTCATTTTCCCTGGAGGTATTCTGATTTTAACTCTTCTCTTCCTTACATACCTTCAAAGTTCCCTCCCTAACGAAGAATGAGGAGATGAAACTGAACAAGACTAGAGGATGTAGTCACTGTCAGCCAAGTCCTTCCTGGGCACTAACTCTCCCGTATCTCTTCTGTGTAATAATCTAATTTCAGAATTAAAAAGGTATCACATTTTCTTACCGCATGAGCACAATGTCTACACCAACAATAACCACGACCCTGAGGTCTTCTTCAAGCAAGCCGATCCCTCTCATGGCTGGTCTTCCAGTGATTACGGTAGTTGGTCATGCTTCAGCGTTAGGTGTTTCTCAGCTTTTTGGTGAGATAACATCTTAAAAATAAGTGCCATGAACATGTGTTGCTAATACCTCAAAGCAAGCACCTTCACACTATGTTCTACATGGTTCTTTCAGTCCCCTGCACGCCGGTGAAAAAAAAACAATCCTGTAGCCAAATGCAAAAGACTTAAGGTAGGCTTAGTTGAGCTCTTTTACTAATATAAACAAGTCATCCATCTTTTCCCCATGTTACATAAACAACAGCCAAGGGATACGTGACCACATTTTATCTACTGACAGTATGGAGTGTGGGTGACCTTCTAGCTCCCCAAACACCAGAGCAGGAATCTGCAGAATCAATTCCACTGCGCTCCAGTGCCCCGACTTGATACCCTTTTCAAATGTGTTTCAGTGTTGTGGTGGCTAAAAACAAACATGGAAGAAGAAGCCTAAATACGTGTTTTTCTTCTTAGAAAAAGATTTGGGGGGTAGGGGAGGGGCCAGAAAGAGATATTAGGAAGAACCGAGCCATTTCTTAACAGACGTGGGGTTTCATGCCAGAGTTTCCGTGCCTAATTTAGAAACTATTTCTAACACCAGAGAAACATTCAATTCTAACCAAATGTTAGGTAGTGGCTGCGGGCAAGGTTGTGGGGAGGGAAGACAACAGGCCGAGTACACCCAGGAGATAAGAGTCATGATTTCCTGCAGTTTCACTTCAGTTAATTAAGGTTTTTCTCTTCTGCCTCACACTCTTTTCTGAGTCACCACATCACTGAAATTCTCTCAAAATTAGTTTCTCCTCCCTCTCCGGGACTTTAGCAACAGTTACAAAACTTATTCGTGTTCCTCTTTTGCTCCCCGCGTCCTCCGGGGAGGGAAAGGAGCCCCGCAAGCTGGGCGCACTGTGGCTCTGCCCTCTCTGCCTCTGAGGAGCGCACCCCCGCCCTCACCCCCACCCCATGGGCGCTCTGAAAGTCCGGTGACTCCGTGGCCAAGGCCGCGTTGCAGAAAACCAGGCCAGCATGACCAGGAGGGAAATTCTGCTCCAGAGGGGGCGGGAACCCCCAGGGAAATCTCTAGAAACCAGGGCTTTCCCCGAGTTTCAGCGCCGCAAGCTCGCAAAGGGCTCAGAAGGAAGACGTCCTGGGCCTGGAGGGACAGGTGTTTCTGGGCGGAGGGCAGCCCAGACCCCCTGCCCTCCCACCCCCCACCTCCGGGGGCCCCAGCGGAGGACAGGAGGTCCTGCCCCACCCCGCAGCCTGCACCTGCCTCCCCGCCGCCCTCCAGCGGCCCCTCCCCAGCATCCCCGGCGCCGCCAGCGGCACCCGCGCTCCGTGGAACCCGAGGACCCCCGCGCCCCCAGGTAGAGAGCGGGGCGTGGCAGCCGGGGCGCCCCGTCCGGCCCCAGCGTGCCCCGGCGGCGTACCTCGGATGTAGGCGCACTTGCCCTCGTCCAGCTGGCTGGAGGCCGAGGCGCCCATGGCTGCGGGGCGCGCGGTGCTGAGCGCGGCGACGGCCCTGCCCACGCCCCGGCGGCACGGACGGCTGCCTGCGGTGGGCACCACTGCTGGCTCCCGCCGGCTGATGCGACGGCCACGGGGCTCTGCAGTGGTTAAAGGGCCAACTTCCTCCGAGAGGCGCCGCCTTCTGGGACGCCTCCTCCAGGCCCTCCTAGGAGCTGGGGGCCGGCCCCGCCGCCTTCCCGCCCTTGCCCCGCCGCCGCTTGAGGCCCGAGGGGGCGTCTAGTCTGGGAGGCCTTCCCGCGCCTTCCCTTCGCCGGCCTCTGCTGCTCGCTCTCAGCGGCTCAGGGCAGCCCAGCAACACCCCGGGGTGAGTGGACCGTTCCCCAGGGCACTGGGAAGGTCTGGGAGCTGGAACCTTCCCCCCTCACATCTCACCAGGCGGAGTTCTAGACTCGCGGCTTTGCACACCCTCGGATACAAGAAGCAAGAGTTCTCAAGCATCACTGGGTAACTTGTTAGAAAATGCAAAATCTCAACTCCCTCCCTCTCGGCCTCGACCACACACACACACACACACACACACACACACACACACACACACACACACAATTAGAAACTCTGGGAGTGAGACCCAGCAGTCTGTGTTTGCACGCACCCCAGGTAATTCTGACACCTGCTGGAGATTGAGAACCAAGTGTAAATTGTACTTTCCTGCAGGCAAGAAGCTGGGCCAAGGAGGGAGTGGGGAATGAAGAAAAAGAACAGAAGGAAGAAAAGGATGGATGGAGGGAAGGAGAGAGAGAGGGAAGGAAGAAAGGAAAGGAGAAAGGAAAGGAAAGGAGGAAGGAATAAGGGAGGGAGGGAGGGAGGGAGGGAGGGAGGGAGGGAGGAAGAAAGGAAGGAAGGGGAAAAACTTAGGGCAACCAAGGGCTGGGTTCCACACTATGTCCCCAGCCCTGAAACTCCTGAAGACTTGATCAGTCTGTTCTTGCACCTTTAGGTTCAGTTCCTGTCCTTGACCAACTGGAAACAGTTCATTAGAAAGGGCATCTGTTCTTTTCCCACAGCCACTATTTAGCTTGGCAACCTCTGCCAAGTGCGAACCAACTTGGGCCGAAGGGCTGCCACTCATGTCTTCCTATTCTTAGCAGTTAGAATGACTGCTATTGACGTAACCTCCAAGGTCAAATGGTCTGTGCACACAAGGGCCAGGCCTGAAAAAGTCTTTGAAGGCTCTTCCCTCTGAAGTTAATTCTCTAGGATGTTAACACAAAGATTTCTCCCACCTCCCACCCAATATCTCACACCCTACATCCAGATATCTTCTCAGTTCTACAGCTGACCCTTAAACAACATGGCTTTGAACCTTGAAGATCCATTTCTATGTAGTTGTTTTTCAATATGTATACAGTCAAACTTTGATATACCCCGTTTCCAAATTCCTCAGAAGTCGGAAGTCGGAGTCAGCAGTCATCCGTGAATTTTTTTGGAGACGGTTGATGCCCTAATCTCCTGTGTTGTTCAAGGGTCAACTGTACTTTCAAAATTCCTTCAAGGTCCAACCATGTGTCATTCTCTCCACTGTCATCACCCCCATTATTTCTCACTTGGATAATTACAATGGCCTCCTAACGGTTCTCCTTTCTTCAGAAAAAAAGTCTATCACTGATGCTAGGCCCACATTCTTCTCTACCCTCACCCAGGACAACTCCCCCTTCCTCTCTTTGTTCCAGCCCCAGTGGCCGTTTTGCTCTGCTAAGACCATAATACCATGTTCTTCCCTTAGATACTCACATGGTTCACTCGCTAAGTCTCACCGATTTTAAATCTCCACTTAAATGATAACACCTCAGGGAGGCTTTCCTTGACCCCCTATTTAAACACCAGCCCTCATTTCTCTGCTCCTTACTCTTCGTATTTCTATTGGTATCACGAAGCATCATCTGACATATATTTCTCTCTGCCTCTCCCTGCTGAGACAAACTCCATAAGGTCAGGGATTTTCTCTGTTGATGCTGTTTCTTTTATTTATTTTTCATCATTATTATTTTTTTCTTTAGGGGCAAGGATTTTTATCCATTATGTTATCTGATGTATCTCAAATGCCTCAGACAGCACCTGGCACATAATAGGTACTCAGGAAATAACCCCTGAATAAGTAAATGAATGGTGGAGGAAAAAGTAAGAATCTGGACTCAATAAAAGCTGTAATCTCAATGACTAAAGAGCATTTCTAAATAGCTACGGTCGCAATGATTTAAACTATTCAGTGTTCAATTCTTTTCTCAATAGTGACTCTAAGAATTAAGCACATCTCAGAGTAGTTTTCTTTTATTATATAAATTGCTACAAGCATGCCTCAGAATACTGTTTTTATTATTATTATTATTATTATTATTATTAATAAAGAAAACTAATTTGGGTCTTCTGCCAGAATATAGTTTTAGCTTGTCACCTTTTGAAGGGAACACTCTGACAGTAGGCTGAGTGTTCTGATTCATCATTCTTTGCTCATTTGCAGCATTCACAGATGGAACAGGTTACAAGGAAGGATTTGTATGGTGTAGTATTAACAAGCTTTGTAACCCAACAGTTCTAGCTTTGAATCCTAACCTGGTAACTTAATAGCCATTGGACCTGGTCAAATTGCTCAACTTACCTCTCTAAGTCTCCTTATCTGTTAAATGGAGCTAATAACACCGCCTGAGTTGTTATCAAAATTAAATTTGATCAGGTCTGTGAGGCACTCCCGGGGACATAGTGTTCAGTAAGTGGAAGCTAGGGTTGTGATTATCAATAAGAACAAGACTGGTCAAAGAAGTAATATTTTAGAGAGAATGGAATTTTAATTGGACCTTGAAAATCATTAAGAATGAACATCTGTTCCCTTTTTTTACCCAAACAAATAAAGCACTTTTCCCCAATTGGTTTACAGGGAAAAAAAATTAAGGAATTCATTATTTTAGTCGTCATATTTAACATTTTCAAATCCTATGTGGGCATCATTGTATTAATCACACATTAAAAATTAGTCTCCAAGCAATTCAATAACTTTATGAACCAGATTCAACTTCATATGATTCAAATCAGCTAGTTTAGAAAATTTCCTATGCAACGTTATATTTTCTATTAAAAATATTCTTAAGACCATTTCTTTCAGGTAAATAACACATACTAAAATAATTGCATTTTTAACGTCTTAATTGAGATATTCACATAGCATGAAATTCACCCATTTAGGTTACCTTTTTTTTAAAATGGAACAAATGGGTTAAATAGACATCTAGTACCTTTAAAATGTGTATTTTGGGGTTCCCTTGCATGACATAGAACTATGAACCCTTTGGTTACCGTGTTCTCATTGGAGTTAGTGACATCTGTCTATTTGGGCAGTTAGTGACCTTGTCTATTTAACTGCCCACAAAAGAGGTACAATCTCAAACTTCTTTGAACTTCCCCAAGTACCTTGCACTGCCCCATAATATAGGAGTAGGAACTTTGTAAATACGCGATTGATTGATGAGTACACCCCGAAAGTTACACAGTTAGCTAATGTAATCTGCACAGAAACCCACTAACGCAGGCACTGCCATCACCGTCATTTTACAGATGAGGAAACCAAGGTTATGAAGTTTAAAGGATTTAGCTAAGATCACCTATAAGCTGGACTTATGTGACTCCGAAGCTCATCCTCTTAAGCACCATACTACTACTTTTATCTTAAATCTTGCTTTTGTTTATTTGCATAAGTAATCTAGGTTTTACTATAGGAAATTAGAAACTATTGATAAACAAAAAGAGAAAAATGGGGAAAATCACCCAAGTCTCAATATCAATACAGTATCTTTAGATAATCCCAATTACCAATAACCCCAAGTTGGTTTAGATTCCTATAGATTTACATATGTGCAGTTATAATTTATAATCATATATAAATTTAGTTACAATTATTTACAAAAAATCATACTATATGTATTCTGTAATTTGTGTCATATTTTTTCATTTTATATATTTCCATTTAAATAAATACCTAGATCCAAGTCTATGAGGGTATGAATGCAACTTAATTTATTTATCTACCAGTAATGTATACATGCCTTTTCCCATTCCTCAATCACATTCGACATTTTCATATCTTTTATTGTTTTCTTATCATCATTATTTTCATTCCTTTTAATATTTGACAATTTGGGAATTGAAATAGGTATCACATTCTATTGTTTAATTTTGAAATTCTTAATGAGAAAGATTCGTAATTTTTTCTGTGGGTTTTTTGGCTATATATGTTCCTTTGTGAAATGACTGTTCTTGTACTTTTCCATTCTATTGATTTCTTATTCTTAGTGACTTGGAAGAGCTTTCTATATATTAAAGACATTGACCCATTTATTGTGGCACACATTGCAGATTAAATACATTTTGCTTTTTAAAACATATTTTCCTATGTTCTTTATTAAATTATCTCCTTAGAAAATGGTGCTAACCACCGAGAAAGTGTAAAATTAATTAAATTAGTCTGTGGTACCCTCCCATCTTTCTTTAACACTCTCTTCCTTTCTTCTCTTTGTACAGCTTCTAAAGAATGCCTCACCTTATCAACAATATCTTTTGTAGGCTGTTGTACGAAGTAGGTGAACATTTTAAAGTCATTTTATAAATTTTTTTTTTTTTTTAGTGAAGGTATTTCAATTACTAGCAAGACTGTTGTGATAATCTAACGTGTTCTTTCTCAGGGGTGTAAGCTTTAAAATCTCCATTCTCATTTTGATACTAACTTGCCACATAATTTAGGGAAATAATATAAATTTTCTAAGCCTTATATTTTTTATCTTCAAAATGAATATCTGTGAAAATTTGAATATACCTGTAATATATTGGATATGCATTACTATGCCTAGTACATATTTAGCATTCTCTAAATGATGCTAGCATGACAAGAAGTAATAAATGAAAAGGTGTCTTATAACTGTTTAACTCTATTTTCTTAACATATCCATGGTTTTTTTTGCCCTTTATTCTTATGCTTATTATAGTACCTTTGTTTTGTGACCAGCAAATCACACTTTACGGGAGGAAGGCACGATGACCAATTTCAAAAACGAAAAATAGGTACCTATTATATTTAAATGGTACACTTAAAAGACGTAAATTGTGTAATTTCAAAATACAAACTATAGAAAGCTAAGCTGGATAAAGTCTTTTCTAGGTGTAACATGTACAGATGGACTCCAACTTCTGCTCATCAATGATTCTTAAGGGGAAGCTTTCAGAGCTCCGGCGGTATGTGAAATTTTTATTAGAAAATTGAGAAACATTGCATTTGGTCAACATGCTATTCAAATATGAATCATTACAATTTTATAGAGACCTCTAGCATTGCATAAGACTTGAGACACAGAATCCATGTATTTTTGCAAAAACCAATGAAGGCTTAGAACTAAGGATGGCAAACTCTAGAACTAAAGGGGCACTGAGATATGTAGATACCAATCTACAAACCTAACAAAGACCAGATCAAGTGCAACTGCCCTTGAAAAAGTGATAACCATATTATTGCCATAAACAGACTCCACGGTAGATTCCTCTGAAGGCAAGGCTCTCAACTACCTTGTATTGGGCAAGTTAGTTTAGTGCCAGTGCACAAAGGGAAGAGTGCCACCTGCTGGACCAGCAATGATACTCCATGCGGGGGCAGGATTTGTATGGTCATGAGGGAAATGACACAGCCTCTGGTCCAAATCAAATTTATATGCTAGCACTTAAATTAGTTTAACAGTCACTTAGCATTATTCAGCTATTTGTTACAAGTGTCTTACGATCAGCTGACAAGTGAAGTTACTCTTCCAGAACAGACTTTTCCTGTTGAATTAATTTGGGGAGCTAATTCTATTATTTTATAATCCAAGCTTATATCTACTGTTTATATCACATTTTGATGTTAATTATCATCTATTTTGTGAAGCACAATCTTTTGATTAATTCTTCTTAGAGTTACAGTTCACTCTTTTTCTTATAGTGCAATTCACCAACACATTAACTCTCCTACTCAGTTATCAAAAGCTGTGAAAAATAAGACACCAGAGCTCTGACTTCTATTCTGACATCTTGAATGGGGAGATGGAAGTATTGACAGGGAAACCCCAAGGGGTGCAGGAACACTAGGACTGCTCCATGGAGGTGGCAAAGGATATTATATCACTGACATTGTTTAGAATGCATGTACATGATGATAAAAGTAAGGCAAGCTGACTTAGTTTTATCATTGCTTTTTTGTTCTCTACAGACAGTGCACCCCTCAATTGCTTAAACCAAGGGTAGACCACTTGCACAGCTTCCCCCAGTATAACTCCAAATATTTGTAGTTTCAAATGGTGTGGGAAGATAGTGCAGAGATGTCCAGATATATCCTCCTCGCATATGAAAAAATATATAACCTCTTGTACATTGGTTTGATTTATTGTACCTGCTTAAAACTGCCCTCGTCCACACTCCCTTAAATTCCTTTTCTTATTTTGACCTCTCACCAATCTGCAGTTCATTTAGATTACAAATGATAAAACTATCATAGTAAATACTTGAAGGTGAATCCATATCATCAGATTACAGGCTCCTAAAATTTAGCTAAAAATCAGCTCATTGTGGGAACAACAGTTTTGAAGGAGAAAAGCATAATCTAGGCGCACGAAAGCCTGTAAATTGGCATTTGAGGAGTCTATTTCCAAGCAGGCCAATCAGGATCTTGCCAGGATTTCTCTATTGTAGCAATTGAAAAGGACCGTTTGTGGGCCTGATAAGCTGGTAGGATATGAATGCTGAGCTGCTTAGTGGACATTTCTCCACCGGAAACAGAACCTCTGATTGAAAGAAAAGCATTTTCTGATGACATTGTGTTAGTGCAGTCCTGGCTTGCCCAGTTATATGAAAGAATAAATGCTCTTCTTTTTTTGTTACGTAAATTTGAATTGGATTTCTGTCTTCCCAACCGAAAACATTTTGACCAATATAAGGTTTTAAGTATAGGTTTTATATACAAGATTAAAACATTCTATAACTTATCCTATATCCCTTTATATAATTAGTTAAAGCGATTATAAGTAGACATTGCTTTCTATGAGTGATTTACAGTGTATTTCAACAAATGGCAATTAGCACAATATATAACAATTCACTCTTCTTTTCTTAGTCATTTTTCAATCTCTGTGGTCAATTCTGAAAGTGATTTCTTTTCATTCTAGACATTTGATTAAATATTATCTCATTCCAATTCAGATTTTAAATCAGCTCAAATTTTAGCAAGAGAATTAGCAGTCCTTCTGCATATTATGACCTAAATGTATATAGAGTCTCTTATTAGTCTCATCTTATTCATTTTTTAAAAAATTAGATTCATGAAATTCACATTTTTATTTCAAGTTATGCTGTAATTAAATTAGGAAGCATGGCAGAGTTTGAATTAGAACTAAATCAGATTTGCAAAAATTCGGCAGCCTTTTACATGGTTTTTATTAAAGTTGTAGCCAAATAAATTATATCACTTAATCCTAGAAATCTTGGAAATTAACTGCTACAGGAGCAATAACATTAGCTTAGAGAGAGCCCAGTGTAAATAAACTAAATAGTATTGAGAAAGCTGCCCTGAAAGTGTAGGTAGTATCAGGAAAATACCACCTGGAGAACAAGGTAGCATCGGCCTCCTGGGTTTTCTATGTTTATGTGTTTGCTAAGGCTGATGCACTATCATCTCCTTGGCTATGACTTGGCCCCTGATGCTCAGAACAGCACCAGGCTTATGGTCAACCCCACTCAAGAAAGGCTTGTTGAGTGAACGAATGCTCTACATAGATACAAGTCTTTGGTGTGACAAGACTTTTTCTGTAATTGCTATAAGGTTCTAAGACATAGTCATTGTGGTGGGCTAAACCAGAGGGATCTTTTTTTCAAGTTTAATATTGAAGAAAATGATATCAGAAGAGGTAAAGTAACACCCCAAAACAGAGGTGGGGTAATAAATCAGCTAACAAACATTGATGGAATACCCACTGCTGGATAAATGTTTGGCACTGTCAGATAAGGGGCGGGGTACAGCGTAGTATCAGACAGCCAAGTCTCTGCTTTGAAAAGAGCTTACCTTCCAGTGGGGATACAGGACCAAATAATTTCAGGTCCTGATCATGGTGTTGCTCTGTGTAAATACTAATATAGAAAGTTGTGGTGGAGAATGATGGAGGGTGGGGAGAGATGTAATTGAATTAGTAGATAAAGCACAGGGCTCTCTAAGAACTCTCACATGAGCTGAGCCCTGAATATGAGGACACATCTACAGAAATGTATGGAGGGAGAATATTCCAAGTGTAAGTTCAAAGTGCTCGAGGCAAAGAAAAACAACCATAGCACTTCAACTGCAAGTGAAGAGGAGAGAAAATGACAGAGATGAAGTTAGGTAGGCAGATAGCACACACTGTAGAGCCCTGTGTAACAGGAAAAGGAGTTGGGTTTTATTACATTGGGTAATGAGACACCATTTAAAAGATGTTAAGAAGCGGAGTCATATAGCCCAGTTTTCACTCTAGGAAAATCACAAAGACTGCTGTGTGGAGAGTGGACTACAATGAGAAAGAGAGGAGGTTCTGAGGCTGATTGGAAGACTGTCCTAGTTATCCAGGCTGGCTGGTGGTCACTTGGACTAAGGTATAGCAGTAACTGGATTCAAGACATGTTTTGTAAGTATCTGTAGGACTTTCTGATAGGCTGTGGCCAGAGCTTCATTGGTTAGAGCATCATTCTGATACATCAAGGACTTTCTGCTGAATGCATGTGAGCATTTAGGAAAGTGAAGATACCACTTCCAGTAATGGAAGCAACTCTGGGAAGAATGAATTGGGAGAATAGGTGAAATGATTCATTCTCCTTCAGACATATTAAGTTTGAGAGTTCAGGTAGAAAAGAGAGGAGAACTGAGTTCAGAGTGTGGAGCACTGCAAGTGGTCTGCTAAGGGAAGAGGAGTCAGAAAAGGGGCTGAGAAAGAGCTGCCAGTCAAGTCAGAGGAAAATCCAGAGTCTGACTTCACAGATGTCTACGCATACAACCTTAATAAGAATTGTTTCTTTCCAATGTGGGAATGGGAGAATAAAAGTCTGACTGAAGTTTAAGGAAGAGAGAATAGAAGGTGAGGATGAAAAGTCGCTTTCAGAAATTTTTTCCATTATGTGAGCAAGAAAAATGGAGTGGTGGTTGGAAGCAGATGGGGGACCAGGAGAGATATGTAGACTGCTCATAGAAACAATCCAGGAGTGGGGAAGAAGTGGGAGATAAAGAGAAGCAAGGTAATCATGAAGGTACACAGCCAGGTGGAAGGAATGGACTTTGGTCTTGATAGAAGAAGGGTGCATCTTCCCTAACTCAAGGGAAAGACAGGGACCCAGGCTCAGATGCAGGTGAGCTGCAGGATTTGGAAAGGAGTTGAATCCAGTTTTCCAAAATTCTACTCCAGAGTGAAAAGTAACCACATAGCCTCCGTTAGAATAATGAAGCTGTATTTGTTGTATTGGACACAATAGCTTTGATTTGATTTGATTTGGCTGATTTATGGTGTGAAAATACTCTGCAAACCTGGTCATCTAAGTTTAGTGGTACACAAATTTCATTATCTAGTTAAAAATTCGTATAGCACTAAGCTTGTTTTGAGTGCACAGCCCTCAGTTTTCAGTTTGAATAAAGAATGAAGTCAACAGCCCAGCCAGTGTCGACCTATGAACCAGGAGGATATGGTTCGATTTCTGGTCAGGGCACAAGCCCAGTTGTGACACATGCAGGAGGCAGTCAATCCCCAGTGTGACACATGCAGGAGGCAGCCAATCAAGATTGTCTCTTCTCACTGATGTTTCCATCTCTGTCTCCCTCTCCCTTTCTCTCTGAAACCAATACAAAAACATATTTTAAAAAATAATAATAAACACACTGAAAAGTGGGAAGCAACGGGGTCTTTGAAGTCATTGTTGAGCCCTTGAATTAACTCTCTGATGACCTTACACCAAATTTTTATGTTATGTGAGTTAATAAGTACATTGAATTTTAAAGCTTTTTTGTTGTTGACTTCTGTCACTTATCACTGACAGCATTTTAACTGGTATGGTATTTTATTGCAACAACTGGTAGCCATCTGGAAAAAAAAGACTCTCAAACATAACATAAAAATAGATTCCTGATAGATGAAAATATAATTTAAAAAGTACTGCTCAAAGCTATGGGAAAATTCTTCTATAATCTTAAATTAGCAAAAGCGGTTCCAAGTACAACACAAAAGAGTTGAGGCTCCAGCTGGATGGAATAATTGTTGAACAAACCATGATACTTTAAGATATGTTGCAATGTTTATGTGTGGGAAAAAGAGGATATCAAACACATACTATATATACGTTGTATAAGACTATGGCTCTGTGTCCATTGGGTTCTTTTTTGTTTTACTATGAAATTTCTTACATATTTGATTGTTTTAAAGATGTCAATTTTATTATTAATATAATGCAACATAAAATAACCCTGGAGAACCTATAAGGAAAGATTGATAAGTCCATATACATATTTTAAATTCTTCATTTAAAAAGAGCATTACACATCAAAAGACAAATTAAATGTTGGGATAAAATGCAATTTAAACCAGAGATGAGAGGCTAATTCCCCCAATATATCCAGGATTCTTTTATATCTACTAGGAAACACCACCACCAAAATAGAAAATGATGAAGGATATTAATAAGTATATGGCTCTTAAATATAGGAAAAGATGCTCAATTCACTCATAAAAAGAAGACTTCACATTAAAGCAGTACTGAAATATTATTTCTTGTATCACATTTTCCTTTGGGAAAAGTATGAAAAACAGGCCCTCTGAGACATAGCTGGCCACAGAGTAAATTGATACAACTGAGGAATAATTTGCATATCCATCAACATTAAAAATGGACACCCTTCTTGAGGAAGGAATTCCACTTCAGGAATTGAGCCTATAGAATTATTTGTACACTTGTAATATGACCTTTGTACAAGGTTATTCTTTCTGCATTACTTGTGAAAAGATGTTTTAGTGTTCTCAAAATGGTCATAGCCTTTATTCCTAACTCTCGCTTGAGAAAAAAGAGGGTTTGTCAATAATAGATGAATATGAGCATGACTCCTGTGGTCTTTCTATTGGATGTGACTTACTAACAGGTTTCTCAGGAGATGAAGGCAACCACTTTCTTAGAATCATAGGCTCATGGTTTGGCCTTGGCTCCATTAGAGAAAATGATGCAGAACTATTAACAAAATAGCCTGCTGAGCCACTAGAGGCAAGAATGCCCAGTAAAGATTCTCTAGTCTGGGTAGCCCTCAACAACAGAATTGCCTTGAATTCTTTGCTTGTAGCCCAGGGAGGAAAGCAAATAGTCTCTACCTTTTCAGTGTCAAAACCATCAACAGACAGGGGAGAGATTTCACTAAATTAAGGATGCTTAGTAGTGGCAATTAAGTACATTGCTTCGCACATCAAAAAAAAGCACTCAAACAGCTTTTTAATTTGCTGCACTTACCACATTATAAGACCATTAAATATATGAAAGGCTTTAGCACTAAACCATGTCCCCTCCAAGCACAAAATTCACTACACAGATCTAATGCTATTTCTCAAATAAATGTCAGCCTTGAAATAATCTATTTTCTCAAAATTGACCAAGAGTCATTTATCACTCTAGTGCCCTTGGACCTTGCATCTCCATTTTCTGTTTTTCATCTTCTGGAGCCTGGCTTGAATTACCATTTGCTGAAAATGGCGAGCTGCAGATTTTTTTTTTTTTTTTTACTTCACATCTAACAGTGCCCACAGTGAGGATGACAACCGGTACATATAACTATGCAAATTATATTACTATATTGTATTAATTGTGTTGAATCCAGAGAGCTAGATAATTACAGATCAGGATCACTAGTCTATCTAACAAGAACATGCTGAATAATAAAATAGGTACCTCTTACTAGCCATCTATCATGTCTAGTCATTTCAAATGCATGTTCTTTAAGCCTTGCAACCTAGCTGAGTATATGCAACCCTATTCTATAGTTTAGGAAATGAGGTTGTCCCTCCTCACCAAATTAAACTGCAAAGTGACAGAACTTGATAGAAACTCTATTTTTTTCTGACTCAAAGTCTTTCCTTATTTTTGGGGGGAGGGTCACATGTACCTCAATATCAACATCTTATTATATGCGGCCCTATTTTTAAATTTTCTTTCTTAGGTATATAGGCATATTTCTTGGCCATTTATTGACTGACTTGTTTACTGATAGTAACTTCATCTCTTTAATTAGATTATAAATTCCTTAGGAGAAGAGGCTAGGTTGTTTTCTTGAGCATTCCCTTATAGAATTATAGTATAAGTTTACCATAAGCATAAAGTATGAACTCAGAAAATTATCAACGCAGTCTCAGAAATTCAATAAGGAATAAATAAATCATGGAATAGATAACTTTGACTCAGCAAGAAATTCTTTTACCCTTGTAGGGTGGGACCTTATGTGTGGTTCCCCATTGATCCCCACACCACCATGATCCAGTCCAGCCAAAAATAGTGACAGTTTGTTCTGGGCTCTGCTGACCTGGCAAATTCCTCCCTCATTTGGGTGGCTGAGGCTGCTGAACCCGAGACATTCTTCCCTAAGGAAAAAGGCAGATGGAGGCATTGGGGTGCTGTAGTCAACATGGACTGCACTGTATCCTGGGTCAATTTTATGTGTATTTTTTCTTCTGTTCTTTTGCTGATTTCAAGTGAAAATGAAAATAATCTGGCCCTAGCCAGTTTGGTTCAGTGGATAGAGCATTGGCCTGCGGTCAGATTCTGGTCAAATGCACATGCCGGGTTGCAGGCTCAATCCCCAGTGGGGGGCATGCAGGAGGCAGCCAATCAGTGATTCTCTCTCGTCATTGATGTTTCTATCTCTCCCTCTCCCTTCCTCTCTGAAATCAATAAACATATATTAAAAAATAATAATAATCTCAACCAACTTGTCATTCACACCAAGACTTAAACCTGGATCAGCCTTTGTGGTCTGACCCAGCTCATCAGGTACGACTTTTATAAAACCTTTATATGCATTTCATCTAATCCTCACAAAACAAGGAATGATGTAGCAAAGGCACTTAGTGCAAACCAATGACTACATAACCTCCTCTACATTTCCTAGCCTCCCTTGCAGATAGGTTGGGGCCATATGACTAGTTCTGACCAATGAATTGAATAGCAATCACATTTGTTTCTTTCAAGGCAAGGACATGGTATGCCTCCCCCATGTCCATCCCTCTTCCTGCTATAACGATCTTGGATTGGAAGCTATTAGTCACAATGGGAGGACAGTTACCACAGCCACAGGGAAATCTATGAGAGCAAAAAATATAATTTCATTGTGTGAAACCACTGAAATGTTAGAAATTATTACTGTGGCATAGCCTATCCTGTTCTGATTGACATAGATGATATTTAGAAAATATAACTAGTACCAAAAGGGGACTGACCTATCAGGATGAGTGCAGTGACCAATCAGAATAGACACTGGCTATAAATAACAGGCATGGCCATATGAATCCAGGCCAATTGAATATCCCAGAAAACAGTCCCACAAATGTATCCCCATTTTATGCTTGATGAAACAGAATTTCTCGGAGGGCCGAGAAGCCTGCCTAAAATCAATGCTTGTGATATTCAGTCCAGTTCTCTTTGATACAAACAAAGCCCACACACAGTCTTTCTAGCTCAACACTCTGTGTTTTCTACTTGTTGAATATGTCTAAATGACCTCAACACCTTATCAAAAGTTAGGCTGCAATAGAACTATCCAAATAGCTTGTTTATCCAAACCATGGCAGTATGGCCCAATAGTGTGTGTTTATTATTGTTGAGTGTTTTTTAACTTGCACATACTCCTGTTTCTGTAAAGAATGTCAACATTATATCTTGCCTTATCTTTTAATGTTTCCTTCTGTCATTATTTGTCATTACTCCTGAATTGTGTTTTTGTAAGTTGGTACACCCCACTTTATGATGTAGTAAATATTTAAAAGGCAAGAGAAAATTAAATTGGATTAAATGTTTGGCTTTTGGCATAGTTCTTTTGCTCCTGCTGCTCTCTCTCTTTTTTTCTTCTGATGCTCATTCTTTATTTAAATTCATAAGTCTCTTTTCTCCATGACAGGATAATCATCTCCACAGCAACTATTATATCACAAAGGACGATGCCTGTGAGTGAGAAGTGATCAGCAGGAGCTGAGCAACACTTAAGCAGCAGAAATTCTATTTTCATACAAATATCTCTAATTATAATAAGCTAAGGAAAAAATATATCATTCTTCCCCCTCACCGCCTCCTCCAATCCAAGCAGAGCTATTGCTATACAGTATCTCACAAATATAGGATACCTTCGGCTACAGACAGACTTACTAAGAGCATATCCCATGTAAAGATGGTATCACCTCTTATTGCAAGGCACACAAAACTTTACTGAAGGACCAGGGATAACACAATGAATATCACATTAAGAGTAATGGACCATAGGCTACTAGAAAATTGCTCAGGGCCTACAAGCTCAGGGGATGCTCCTAGAGAAAATTTCATAAGCTTTTACACCTAGTTTCTGACATGGCTACATGTGCAGAAGCTAGCTTTGTCCCTAGAAGGCCAATTATCCTTAGGCACAGTGCCTAAGGCCCATAATACTTTTGGGGACCCATGAAAATGTGGAATTTTTTTAAATGGATACAATTATAATATGTGTAAATTACAATAATGAATCAAGCCTGGATTATATGTCATATTCATAAAATAAAATGTGTATATGTGTATAGAGCAGAATAATGAAGTTAAAAAATAGATCCACACATATACACTCAATTGAGTATTTACCAAGGTGCCAAGTCAGTTCAATGGAATAGGCAAGTCTTTTAAACAAATGGTATTGGAACAACTGGGAAAATGTATGAAAAAAAAATAAAACCTTTTCTTTGGCAGCACATACTACAATTGGAATGATACAGAATAGTATGGCATTTGAACAAGGATGATAAGCAAATTCATGAATCAGTCCATTTTTTTTTCCAAAAAGTTGATCTTACGTAACTATTTGAGGTGATGGATATGTTAATTAGCTTGATTGTGTTATAAACATCTCTATAATGTTTACATACATTTTTAATTACACCAATCTGATTAAATAATGGGCAAAAACCTTAACAGTCACCAAGAAGATATACAGTTGGCAAATAAGTATGAAAATATTATCAATATCATATGTCATTAAGCAATTGCAAATTAAAATAATGAGATACCAATGCCACTTATTAGAATGACCGTCTAAATGTTGGTGAGGGTGTGAAGCAACAGGAATTCTCACTCATTGCTAATGGGCATGCAAAATGGTACAGTCACTTGAGAAGGCTGTTTGACAGTTTCTTACAAAACTAACATCTCTACGATATGATCAAGCAATCATACTCCTTGATGTTCACTTAAATGAGTTGAAAAGTTATGTCCACACAAAAACCTGCACATGGATGTTTATAGCAGCTTTATTCATTAATTGCAAAAACATGGAAGCAACCAAGATTTCCTTCAGTAGATGAATGGATAAATAAACTCTGGTATATCCAGACAGTAGAATGTTATTCAGCCCTCAACAGAAATGAGCTGTCAAGCCTTGAGAAGACATGGAAGAACCTTAAATGCATAGGACTAAATGAAACAAAGCAATCTGAAAAGGCTACCTATTATATGATTCCACCTATATAACATTCCGGAAAAGGAAAAAGTGTAGAGACAATACATCAATGGTTGTCAGGGGTTGTGGGGAGGGAGAGATGAATAGGGAGAACGTAGAGGAATTCTTGGGCATTGAAACTACTCTGTATGATACGGCAATCGTGGAAAATGTCCTTTATACATTTGTTCAAACCCATTGAATGTACAACACCTGGAGTG
The DNA here is from genome assembly GCA_004026665.1 of Murina feae. Lineage (NCBI taxonomy): Eukaryota > Metazoa > Chordata > Mammalia > Chiroptera > Vespertilionidae > Murina > Murina feae. The sequence goes on from PVJC01027933.1 coordinate 22,040, forward strand.
AACCCTAATGTAAATTAAGGGTGATAATGATGTGTTAGTTGATAATGATGTATTCACTGATTGTAGCAAATGTACCATGCTGCTGCAGGATGTTGTTAGTCAGAGAGACTTTGCTTATGTAGTGATAGAGGGTATACAGGAATTCTCTATACCTTCTGATTCATTTTTCTGTTAACCTAAAACTGCTCTTTGAAAAAGTATATTTAAAATGGAAATCAATATGGTGCCAGGAGGATACTGGAAATATCTGGGGAACACTTTGTAAAGTATATGATTGTCTAACCATTATGCTGTACACCTAAAACTAATACAAAATGATATGATGTAAAATAAAATTAGTTTTAAAAATTGGGGGGGTGTCTTACCTTAATAATCAATACAACAAAAAATGAAAAACTGAGAGGAAAATATTCTTAATTCATATATCTGGTAAAGAATTTACAACATATAAAGGACTTCTACAAATCAAAAACAAAAGAAAGAAACACACAATTAAAACACAGGCAAAAATAAACAAATGGGACTTTATCAAAATAAAAAGCTTCTGCATAGCAAAAGAAACCATCAGCAAAACAACAAGAAAACCCACTACATGGGAGAATATATTTGCCAATGTTAGCACTGATAAAGGTTTAATCTCCAACATTTATAGAGAACTCATACAAGTTAACAAAAAGAAGACAATCCAATCAAAAAATGGGCAAAGGACCTAAACAGACACTTTTCAAAAGAGGACATTCAGAAAGCCAAGAGACATATGAAAACATGCTCAAAGTCACTAATCATCCGAGAAATGCAAATCAAAACAACAATGAGGTACCATCTCACACCTGTCAGAATGGCTATCATCAACAAATCAACAAACGACAAGTGCTGGAGA